>JAFMSR010000002.1:39723758-39998758 GCA_022818135.1 Saxidomus purpurata
AGAAATGTTTCATTACTGTTCTACAGAAAAACTAATGGCTGGAATCAACAACACAAGTAATTATCTAAATAGCAATTTGAGAAAATCTGTTGAAAATGTTGTTGAAATTGGTTTGACGGCATTGCTACAGCCAAATGTGTATGCGTTGTATTGGAAGTTAAAAAATCGTAATTTAGTACCGTATAACTAAAAATACATAATCACGATACAGGAATTTATGCTGGAACCTTTTTATTTGATTATTTATCCTAAAGTATGTTAAAGTATATTAATTGTAGATATTTCGAAGATCCTTTTATTGCATCAAATCCCGAAAGCGAGCAGCTTTAATTGAAACGTCGAGGTTATATAGTTTCATTCGATAACGCTGTCTGTTTTTGCTGTTCCTAAATTCAATATGACTTTTTAGCTCACCTGAGCCGGCTCAGGGTGAGCTATTAGGATCGATGAATGTCAGTCGTCCGTCGTCCGTCCACACTTAGTTCGTTAACACTCTAGTGGTCACATTTTTGCCTCAATTGTCACGAAACTTGGTCAGGATGTTTGTCCCAGTAATTACTCGGACGAGTTCGAATATGGGTCATCTTGGATGAAAAACTAGGTCACATGACCCAAAAATAGAAAAATCTTGTTAAGGCTCTAGAGGCTACTGTTTCAGTCCAAATATGCTGGCAATTGTCAGAAAGGTTGTTTGGTTGATTTCTAGCTCAAGTTTTAATATGGGTCACCTGGGGTCAAAAACTAGGTCACACAGCCCAAATATGGAAAAACCTTGTTAACACAGTAGAGGTAACATTTTCAGCCCAAATATCCTGCAAATTTGTCAGAAAGGTTGTTTCTATGATTTCTAGCTCAAGTTTGAATATGGGTCATCTGGGGTCAAAAACTAGGTCACACAGCCTGAATATGGAAAAACCTTGTTAACACTCTAGAGGTAACATTTTCAGCCCAAATATTCTTGAAATTTGTCGGAAAGGTTGTTTCTATGATTTCTAGCTCATGTTTGAATATGGGTCATCTGGGGTCAAAAACTAGGTCACAGAGCCCAAAGTGGAAAACCTTGTTAACACTCTAGAGGTAACATTTTTAGCCCAAATATCCTGGAAATTTGTCAGAAAGGTGTTTTGATGATTTCTAGCTCAAATTTCAATATGGGCATCTGGGGTCAAAACTAGGTCACAGAGCCCAAAATGGAAAAGCCTTGCTAATACTCTAGAGGTAACATTTTCAGCCCAAATATCCTGGAAATTTGTCAGAAAGGTTGTTTCGATGATTTCTAGCAACTTTGTTAAAAGCAGTTGTACTCGGGTGAGCGATAAATGGCCATCATGGCCCTCTTGTTTATGTTAAATGTACATACATTTTATTTGACCTAGGACACTTCCTATTAATACAATAAGGCATCTTTGAATCATTCATTCCCTTAGACAAAAGCTTCAGTCGTTTTAGATAATGACTAAAGCTAGTACTTTAACAATAGACAAAGACTTGATGGTGAATACGGTCTCTGTTCTTCAAACCCTGTCTTTGATATTTGGACTTGGGAAAAAAAGTGATGTTTATTTATTCCTTGGCCAGTCATAAACCAGAATTAAACATTATCTTTAACACAATGACAATATGTCTCTAGGTCCTTCTTAAATTCAACGTTAAAGTTGTTTACAACCATGTCTTGTCTTTTATGTTGATTTCAGTCTTTTTTCCCTATGCCATTCTAAATGTTCATAAAAAGTATTTTCAGTTGGTCTTGAAGTCGTACTTTACTTTGTGTAACGTTTTCTCCTAGCACACTATTTGCTCATAAATCTGTATAATAACAAACTAAATTGATATAATTCCTTGTGTTCAGCAGCTTTGATATGATTATTTCCTTTTGGAAGATAAATCACCTTAGGACACACATAGAAAAATGTAAGAAAATAGATACAATGTATAATGTACTTGTTCTATTATAGTACGCAGAAATGTACTCAAACAGCAGATGTTTGTGTAAAACCTTTGTTATTTAGTAACTGACTATGTATAAAGGATTTTTGTCATCGCAGTTTGTTTCGTTTTGATAGTTTGTTCTAGACCTAGTATGTTTATAAGTATGAAAGATAATCATTTCTACTTTCAACGTATTCCTCTGTTTCTAAGTTAGATATCAACCTAATAATTTCATGGAATGGTTGTTTTATGATAGTAACTAATTGACAATTCAAACTATTTCGAAACAAGTGACATCGCGGGCGTAAACTTACTCATATTATTTTCTTACAACATCTAATTCAACAATCTTCCCATGTATGGAAACAATACGTCGTTAAATGCACAGTAGTTTGTATCTGGCAGCTATGTTTGATGTCCTTATTCTAGAACGAAGGTGGCATTGATTATATCGAAGATCAGGCAATGAGTCTCTTATTTAGCATTTGTTATAATAATGTTTTATATGTCACTGGTGACAAATTAAAATGGCAAGTTCTGCTGTTAGCTTCTTATCGTCGTGCTTTTTCCGGTTTTCTTATCGGATTTATGCTCTGAAAACTGAATGTCTGACTTTTAGTGTTATTCTAAAGAAACAGATCATTGACGCCGAACAGTATATAAACAAGTTTTGAAGAGTAAATCAGTAAAAGCAGATGCAGCATTCTTGGCACTTTTCTCTAAACAGTGGCAATTTTCTAATCAGTTGAACGAGAACTAGAAAATTATGAATGTAACATCTTTTCAAGACTTAGGATCAGTATTACGGTATATTTTAACAGTTATAAAAGCTTGTGCTACAATTTTTCTGATAACATTTAAAATTACTTTAAAACTGTTGCGCCTTCCTTTACCAGAGATTAAAATTTCCTTGGCCTATACTGAATATTCACTGTAAAGATGATATTTCCTAGAGGCTTGCTTGTATCATAATTATTTTTTGTTCTGAAATATAAACTTAATGATGCGCTGTTATTTTTTCATTATTGAAAACTCCCTTAGGCACCGACGTATTTATATATTGTCTATAGCTAGGTCCATCCCGTTTCAAAAGGGATGATATTTATGTCAGTGTTCCAAATTGTTACGTTTAATCGAAGTGTGTTTTAAATTTCTTTAAATCTACTATTGCATGCATCTTTATAACACATTTAGTTATACAACTGAATATTTCCAACGAAATATTTGCTCAAAGTTCAAAATATAAGAAAATGTCAAAAGTGAGAGCGTCTGAGCCTCGATCCAAGCTGTGTTACTGTATCATTATAAATAATTTCGGTAGTTTATTGTGTTTGATGTTTAGGGGAAATGATGCACATAAAACACCTGGTAGAAATTAAATATGAGATAAAGTTTTATGATATTTTGTTGCCCAGCATTATAACCTTTCGATCCTTTGATGATATTTCTTTTTATTTTTCACCGGTGTTGTTAAGTCAGATAGAACATATTTTTGTAATAAAATCGTATGTTCCCGAACTTCCCACAAGCTTTATTAACAATATTATGTAATAAAGTGAAGAAGCAATCGCACATTGGCTTGGTCTGTTATTATCGTTTAACACGGAAATTGGATTGCTATATATCTTGAGCCAGAATAGGTTTATATAATTTGTACTCAGTTATTTTTAGCAGTTTACGAGCCCTGTAATTAATCTATTCTTTGCCTTGAAAAAGTAATTTCTACAGCTAACATGCTGACATTTTGCGTAACAACTTTTCCATAACTTATACCAGTAAGTTAAGATCCATGTAGACCATTGGTCACGTGACTGCTTTTTAGAATGCCTTTGCGGTAATTGGCGTTGGTGACTGTTTCCTTGAGTAAATGTCCGTTTTCATTCCTTAGAGATGTGTTACAGGGACCGCAATAAAATTCAAAAGGGCAGCTTGTATATGTTTACATAGTCTTGAAATCTAGTATTATAAAGGCATTGTGAAAGATATATGTTTACAGATTTTGACTATATGTATTCCATTGACAGATTTGTTCTGGAAATCGCCCGAGCATCTAAAGACATCAATATTAAAAGGCTCACAAAAAGGAGATGTTTATTCATTTGGTATTATTCTACACGAGATGTTTGGCCGATCCGGACCATATGGCTTCTGCAATATGAATCCTAGAGGTAAGCGATAAAAATTTAAATAATTGTATCGTTTGCTGGTAAAAGGGAACTCAATCGTCTTGGATTGCTTTACTAGAAGTATTCTGAATTGCATGCCTTTAGTAAAAATGAGAAATAGAAGACCAATAGATTTCTTGAATTCGTCAATAATTTGTAATCCTTAAGTACTGTTAAATGTAACTCACGGATATTTTTATTAACTCTGAATGACAGAGTCATGTCTTATTGTTTGTTTGACCATGTGTGCATAAATGTCACTTGAGGAGTATACACTTTACCGTACGTTTAAGTTCTGTTTTAAACAAATCCTGTTGTAGTGCAAGAAAGATGTAAATTGAGGTTCAGCTATCAATTAATGTTCTTTTATGTTGTAATGAACGCTTAAATAAGTTTTATAGGCGATCAAGCTTTATATGCACGAAAAGTAACACCTTATATCAAATGACTGTTCCTCAAATGTATTATGTTTTGATTCCTCACCTCGTAAAACATAAAAATATTGCTATAGTGGATCGAAACGTATTTCTACAATACCTATTTGTATTTATCTAATAAGTCAATGATTTCAGAAATCATAGAGAGAGTGAAAAACGATGGAAAGCATGCCCTATTCCGTCCTAATGTGAGACTGTTGTCTTGTGACAGTTATATCATAGAATGTATGCAAACCTGTTGGAATGAAAACCCAGACGAGAGACCGGATTTTAGAACAATCCGAAAAGTTTTACTGCCACTCCGGCACGGAACGTAAGATACTTTTATTCTTTGTGACCTTCAACAAATACACTTGTTCGGTGCTCTTTTGACAAAAAGACCGAAAAAGTGATACTTTAATGACAACGTCTCTGTCTCTTAGATATACCCATGCAAAAGGTGTAGGGATAGATAAGCTCGTCCTTTATTTTTTGTGTTTTCGACTTTTCGCGGATGGTCAAAAACCCGACATATAGCTGTTGTCGTGTTTGCGACTGTTCACCCCGCCAAGTCGAAAGGTCAAAAAGACGACAATTAAAGGGCGAAAACACTACCTTTAAAACAATGTCGTGTTTCCGTATAATGTGTCGTGATTTTTCGCCCTGCCTAGTCCAAAAGTCGAAAACACAACAAAATAGCTTCTTGTCGAGTGTTTGTGTTTCAACATTTCGCCCTGTCAAGTCGAAAACACACCATGGCTGAAATAAGCCACCATGTTGTCCTGTGGTAGGGTAAATTAAAGTGGCCTGGTGCAAACTATTCCAGAATAAATGTTTCATTCGCCGTTGTAGAAGCTGCTTTGATACTTTCACCTCAAAAAGCACTGATAATGCATCATAATCGTATAAGATCTCACATGCTCGAGTTATTAACGCTGTTATCCTAGTGATTCAGCCGTGTAAAAATTCTGCCTATTCAGATTTTGCGGCATTAACTTGTTGCCGATGTGTAGATCATTATTACCTTGTGAATTAGTATACATGGTGGTTTCACATTGCTGTTGTCAGATGAAATAACGTCTTTCCAGAACGACCTCAATTTTGACTTTCTCATTCTTTAGCGTTATCATTATTTTATCTTTCCTTATCATTAGAGTCACGCCTTTTAATAGTGTTCAGTAGTAGGATCTTTTTATACATTTGTAGGAAACGCAACATATTTGATAATATGATGGTAATGATGGAGAAATACCAGAAGAATCTCGAAGATGTTGTTGAAGAACGTACAACCTTGCTAATTGAAGAAAAGAAGAAAACAGAGGCGCTTCTGCTAAGAATGTTACCAAAGTAATAATTCTTTGTAAACTCGCTATTTGGTGTAGAAAATTTCATCTGTATTGACCTTATCCACCAAATAAAAGGTGATTTTTATACGCGTATAAATATTTGGTATATTTTTTCTTGAAATTTAAAGATTGTTCATTTGAATAAATTATTTCAAATGGTAATAATTATGTTGTTTCATTAGAAACATGTGATTTGTTGATTTGTAAAGTAAATATTTTCGTGCAGGTGTGTTGCAGATCAGTTAAAACTTGGCGAAGCTGTGATTCCTGAATCCTACAACTGTGTTACGATCTACTTTAGTGATATATGTGGATTTACACATCTTTCTGCTGAAAGCACACCAATGGAGGTATGAATATTTCATACAAAATATTCCTGATGTCAGATGTCAGTTGGAAAAACCGTTTTATAAGCACCACCACTGATAGCTCATGTTGAGCTTTTGAGATTGCCCTATGTCCTTCGCCCGTCCGTCAGTCGTCAAAACGTTTTTAAAAGGCGTCTCCTCTAGCACCACTACATAAAAGATGGTGATGCTTTGTGTGAATGATCCTTAGATGATCCACCATAAATATCTGAATGCACAACTCTGGTTGAAATTGCAACGAAAAGAAACAATTGTTTTTGTCTAACACTATATGTCAAAACTTAAATTTCACATTGCTAAAATGAACTTAATATCTTAACACATACACCAAATGTAGAGTGAGGGTATTTTTCACTATACGTTATCTTTTTGAAAAATCTTATTTATATTCCGTTCTGTTATTTCAGTTTTATTTTTACACAAATGACAATACTGTATTTTGCAGACCATCGATTTTCTATTTCATGAGAAAGGTAAAGTTGTAGTTAATAATAGTATGCTCTCAAATTGAATCCATGTTAATACAGGTTAGATACCTATCGTTATTAAAAAGCCGCATTCAGCCTCTACGCTGTCTCTGCTACGGCTTTTTAATTATGACTATTCTTTTTTTTGTATTCATAAAATTAATTATTATACAGAGCAGAAATAATACTGAGGTCTTCTATTGCAGGTTGTTGACATGTTAAATGACCTGTACACCATCTTCGACAATATCATCAGGCATTTTGACGTTTTCAAGATTGAGACGATCGGTAATTTGTTTGCATAGTCATTAGTCATATTGCATAACCTGTTGTACACATTTATCTCCTTATAGAGGTAAAGGTAAATCAAGTAGCGTGGACTTTACTTATTCACAAGATTGAATAATTTTCTATACATTTTTGACACTACATGTATACTGTTGTGATTATGGGATCTTACACAACACTTGTGTGGTAACTGTTGTTAACAGACTGTTAGTCTGCATGAGGTGTTTCTATTCCTCAATATATTACATTTCGTTTTAAAAGGAGGCTGGAAAAAGACTTTCAAAACTTACGGAAGAAAACTTAAAATCATATAATACAAATAGCGTGTTGGATACACACTCTCAACAAATGACAATTTTTCCCGTATTAACTATATTATGCTATTTTAGATTTTGATATCCATACTTGCAGCTCCATCTTGTCTAAACTTGGGTACTGCACTCTTGTGAACGATTTCTTTCCTCTCAATGATATAATTTAGAAATTTTCATTTTAAAAAATTATCAAGGCAGTGGTAGTTCATATATTTAGAACTAAGGTTCTAGTCTTGTATTGGTTTACAATTTAAAATATTCACACGATCCAAGTCATAAGATGGTGCTGATAAATAAAGAACGCCCTGTAAATTCAGTTTTCAGAAGGTGGTACTTACCTCACTACCTTGCTAAATATCAAATATTTGACATTTGGTGTCTTCCCGTTAGATACATGTGACTAAATAAAGAACAGTACAACTCATTCTACTAATCATCGAACGGTAAAGCTCATGGCCAGACTGCACCGATGAGTAGATTGCTTATGATATGCACTAGTTATACAGACAGAAGCACTTGCTGGGTGCAGTGAGAGTTAATATTAGGAGATTTTAAAAGCTGGTAACATTTAGAATATCTCTGTATTGTATATAGGTGTAATATGTTGTTTATGTCCATGGTCAGGTGATGCATACATGGTGGTTAGTGGTTTACCTATCCGCAATGGTGACAATCATGCAGGTGAAATAGCATCCATGTCTCTCAAACTTCTCCAGGAAATCAAGTGTTTCCGAGTCAGGCACCGTCCAGATTACAAAATGTCGCTCAGGATTGGAATGCACTCAGGTACTTTTAATACCTTAACATACCTTTAGATCATGTTTTCTTTCATGAATTGTATAAGTTGAAACACTATACTCATATGCTAGTTTAATAAATATGTCAGTAATGCACTGAATATATTATTGGCGTCGCCCTTCAGGATCCGGGCCTTATATGTAATGCATTTTGTCGGTAGTCCATAGTCAGTCAATGCTGAAACATTTCTTTCTTTTTTTAATAATATTTCCAAAAATGATTTTATTACAAAAAATAAAAACCTTTTTGCTATACAGAAAATGAAATCTTTTTTTAGTAGTGTAAAATTACATCAGTAAAACAAAAAAATTGTATTGACTTCAAAAGTGATTCTTCCGGGCCGTCTATTTACACGAGGGCACCCCACTGCTAGAAAATCCAAATACACCCGTAAACGCCATGTATCTTTTTACAAGGAACGTATCTACGGCGGATAAGTAATTTAACCGTTCCATCTAGCATTTTCATGTACTTTCCATAGCAAACACAATTCAGCGTAGGTATAAGGACATAAATGGTTCTCTAAATGCCTTGTTCAAATACATTATCTGATACCAAAAATACACAAAACGAAACAAAACTGAATTCTTTGCGGCGCCTCGCATCAGTTCTTGTCTTGTTTGTATTTCACGTATCCGAAAACTGGGGGCAAATTGTATTTGAACTATTGACACCTTTTACTAATAGACTGGCTTAATGTAATGAAACAGTTACTATGGGATAACTAAAGACAACCATAAAGACTTATTAGTGCCCAGGTATAATCAACTTGAGTGCTTGAATACTTTGACCATTTGCTATATCTATAGGTCATTGTGTAGCGGGTGTTGTTGGATTAACCATGCCACGATACACATTATTTGGTGATACAGTGAATACGGCATCACGGATGGAAACTAATGGAGAGCGTAAGTATTCCTTGTAGTGTGTCTACATATGTCGCAAAATGTTAAAGGCTGTTATCATTGCGTTAAGCTCGCTTTGAACTATTCAACCGCCAGTAAAATGAAAAGTAGAATGTAACATTTCAATTGGGTAATGCCGAATAAGACAGGTCAAAATACTTTGCATTTTCAGTCTTTCTTGAATGGGTTTATAATTTTAGTAAGTAAATAATTCATGTCAATCAACATAATATGTTTTTGCCGCCACTCTTATGTTCATTGTAAGTGTAGAGTAATTATACTTTCTCGGCTAGTAAATAACAGTCAATAAAACCAAAATGTTTTAGTTTACTATATAGTATGATGGACATCAAGATAACCTAAAGTCAAATAGTTTACATAGACTTTGCCTTGCACATATATAAATCATGATGTAAAAGGTATGTGCATGCATGTTCAGTACATCATCTATTTTGTCAGAGTGATTTTATTTCAAAATCAATACAACTGCACCAGAAACATAGCGGTATTTGGCCTTATACTGTTTATATACAAGAACATGAATCGTTTCAGCTATGAAAATCCACTGTAGCCAGCAGAGTCACGACATTCTGCAAAAGTTAGGCGGATATAATTTGGAAGCACGTGGAAAGGTGCCAATGAAGGTGTGCATATTTTATTTAGACTGCGTTGTTTTACCAACAACCATTGGAACTTTTTTCCTACGCTAATCAATTTACAATGTAGTTCAATAAAATCAAAGTAAAATCTTACTCACACTCTTATTATAAGACTTTGATTTTGAAACTTTATTTTCAAACTAGTTAATTTAACAAACAATAATCATTATTGTACATATTATAGTTCCTTTGTGTGCACTTGCATATTAATCAGCTGGGAAAGTCTGATCTAATTATAGATATTATTGTCTTTTTATCTTTTAGAAAATCAGCCAGAAAGTCATGTACTTAAAAGAGAAACGGAATTTTCCAATTTCATAACATTATTTTTAAAGCTTCCTGAATGTTTATCATATGTGAGCGACAACTACACTCAGTATTTACAGTATATAAACGGAACTAAAAGTACAAATGACGAAACAGATTTGAAATTAATTAAATGTAATGAATAAAACTTGATTTTTACCAGAGAATAATAGGCTATCCTTAACTGCTTAAATAGCCCACGCGTTTTCGCAAGCTGACATATTTTGAAATCACTTTCCATTAGTTTTTCAATACTTTGATTTTATTGAACGGTTCTGAAAGTTCCAAGACGAACGAAGAACATACAAGAAACCTTTTAATTTTCGAAATGTTTTAAAGTCATGCTATCCGAAGGTATTCAACATTAAAAATATCTGTATACGCCTTGATAATCTTTAAGATTATTTACCGCTCTTAAATACATATCTGTTATAACGTCACATAATTCATCGTTTGGTTCATAACACCTTCAGAAATATAACAATTTTTGATGGCGGACATGTATAAACTCGAGTTCTGTTATGACTATGATAAATGCACTAACATTTTATGTTTTAAGGGCAAAGGTGAACTATTTACTTACTGGTTGATCAGTGAGGACGAAAGTGTGCGATCGGCAAGGATGCAAAATATACCAAAAATCACAGACATCTACAGGAACAATTACTTCCAACCGGGAACACCAAATGTAGCTCACAAGTGTTTCGGTTCAAATAAAATCAAATCGTCCCCTCAAAACTTTCTTAACAAAAACACATGCAACTGTGAAAAGGAAGAAAATCTTAAAGTGCCAGATCCAAATATACTTGAGCTCTTGCGCGAAACGGAAACCAAAGTGAACGTATGTGGTGATTCGCCAATTGCTAAAACCTTTCTTACATCACCCTTCAGCTTGCAACGGGAAACTTGCTTTAACACTAATTGTGTTAACTTAAAAGCACCTGTCAATGGACTGACGTCAGAAATATTTACAAAATCATCATCAGGATCCGATCTGACGTTACCAAAACATTTTACGTCGCATGATACAACTGGTTTGCCGAATGAAATTACAAATGAGACTGAAAGTTTGTTAGTAAGACATCACTCAGTAGGACATCGCCCTAGATCTAAATTTGACTTAACGCCAACTTCGGACGTTTGTGATTATTCAACATTATCGAATGATAAAGTTGCATACAAAGAAACTGAAATGTCGAATACAAAGTTGTAGTTGTGAAAAACTACTTTGCACCTGGCAAAATGTAATTGTTATCTTTCCTCGTATACCGTACTATGTCCTTCCCACAAAATCCGTTTACTTTATCTTACACCACATGCCGTGCATCAGAATAAACATCTACATGCATTTGAGTAGAAGTAAAAAATAAAATTTCGTATATATCTTTTTCCAATTTTTATCATTTACGAACGTTTTATGCTGTTAAGTAAAATATATTTTATTTACATATCGTTTTGCTTACCATAGGCCATGTCTCTGTTTTTGAATATATACTGTTTATAATACCGAGTTCTAAAAAGAAATCCTATTCTTTAGCTAGAATATCTTACCATTCCAGTGAAATACCAATTTGAACCCCTCAAAAATGAGTTCACTGTATGTAAAATAAAAATTAGAAAGATTATTCCATAACAATACAATGATGAATTGTTAGCCGAAAGAAAAACATGAAACAATGAAAATTCACTTGCCCCATCATTCATTATTCAAATTGACTTACAAGGAACAGTCAGTTAAAAACGTTAGACGCCAACTGTGTGCTCGTAACTGGTAGTTAACAATTTAACATTGAATCAAATTAATGGTTATTGATCATTTTATTGTACCATGCCTTTTTTGTTCTTACTAAATGTTCTAAGAAAGACCACAGCAATTGTAAAGGGGAAGACTTACACCAGCTTTCTGTGTGGCACATTGAAACAGAAGTTTATACGTTCTCTAGTAGAGCATTGCATCTGATAGTGGAACACACAAGTGTCCACAGTCAAAGCATTTTCCAGCTTCAACTGGCTGGCTTATGCACTTATGTACTAAATTTTGAATATGGTTCAAACATGGATGTGAATGTAGCGTAATTTAGTTATGATACTGTTTCTTGTTATACACTTCATTAACTTTCAGCAATATGCTATATAGTTGACGTATCATTGACGCTCGTTCTTGATCATGTTTTTCTGTCAGTGTATACATTCATATGACAATGTCTTTCATACTGTTGCGGGCGCTTCTATCATTTTTCTTAAGTTCGAGATAGGCATGATATATTCTTGTCACGATTTTATATTCTAGATTGGAAGTGTGTTTGAATTTTATAGTCTAGTGTACATATTAGTTGTAACAGAAACGCTCAATAATAATGATCAAATATTACATTTCCTGTTCTAGATGGCATTCCATTTTTAAGGAAATAGATTTCACCACATTGTTTTTGTTATGTAGTTTAAACATTTTATTTTTGTGAAATCTTGTTATATGCTTCATTGTCATGCATTTTCGTGTTGAATAAACGAAGTCGTTGAACATGTTTTATACATTTACATGTACTAAGACAAAACAAATAGTTTGATATTCGGCAAGCTGTTGAATCACTACAGCTAATCGAAAAATAACGGAAAATAATGAGTTATGTCATTATCTTGTGGACTACATTGTATTCAGTATCCACTTAACAGAATCCACTAAAATGTAATTGTTTTCAGCGAATCAACGTAAATGTACATGCTGTATTCCTTCTTTAGGGAATATTTTAAACTGTTTCTCTACAGAATAATCAAATCAGCACGTGGCTACGTCAGCCATGCGTGTTTTATTCAAATTTGAACTTTTGATAGATATTTTCTGCTAAAGCAAACTTTTCCGAATAATATTCTAGCAAGTAAAAAACATTTCTGACTCATTTTAAACTGCTAATAGTTGTGATCAAGTAAAACATTTATAGGATGGACCATTTTGCAGAAAATAAGCACCGTAATCTCTGAGGAAGGACAAAAGTTTAATATCTAAACTATAAAACCACTCAATTATCTAACCAAAAGCCTTAAATGAATAAAATGGACTTTTTTTTAAGAAAATGTTGCTGTTTTGAAGACATTAATTCTTCCAGCTACAACACAATGGAAGGAATGAAAATAAGTTTGCCACGATGATAAACATGTGCCTTCCTTTGTGTTACCTCAAAGAATGCACATTAAACCAAATGTCCAATGTACATGTAATTCGTCTTGTAATACAAGTGTACCCTTAATAAAAATGATATTTTAACTTGTATTAGTTACGTCTGTACATAACTAAATAACAAGGTCTCGGATATCTAATAACTTGTGTTTCCGCACTATAGATTTTTTAGAACATATTGCCTAAGGACAATGTGACGTGCACAATACCTTTTTGTGCTATGTATGATATGTTTATATTTGTATCTTTTTGTTTCGTACCATATTATTTGTACTGTGTGAAATGAACAATACCAAAAGATCATGTTTATTGTTTTAGAATAAATTCATTTCAAACTTGCTCAAACTGACTCTAGTTGTGTTGTTCAGCATGGATCGATTAAAGTCCTGGCATTTCTTGAGTTTTTATTGCCCGTTTGGAAAAGCTGCAGTATAAACATATAGTGTAGCGGTTTCGTCAAATAACACTCACCAACACTATCAACAGAATTTATCAAATTGCTATTCAGATTTTTACTTGTGTTGTTGATTCTGGTCATTACTTTTAGTTTATCATTTAGGAGCAATTATTGTTCAGCGGAAACTGTGGACGAGCAACTTTAAACTTTACATTACTGTTGCCTCTACTTGTATACAAGATTTATGGGAAGACTTTATAGAAAGAAAAACTGAATTTTTACTGTTTTTATTAGATTGGAATTGAGCATATAAAACTATGTATGTAAAGTAAGAGACATAATTCCTACACAACAACTAACAAGGCACTGACCAATAACCAGACTTACTTAGAAAAGACAACAGGCAAGTTTTACAGTACAACTTACATATCAAATATATAATGATAAAGGCAACGATAGTTTTAAAATATATCATACACTGATACACGCTACAAAGTACATGACAAATACTTAATTAATAGTTTAAAGCAATGTCCTTCATAAGTGACCCCCCCCCAAACCGCAGGTGGTCAAATATCTAACCTTTTTTGCCCCTTATCAGTTTTAACCTCTCTGATTAGGTCCAGCAGCGTGTCAGTAGACTTGGTATGTAGTACAATAGCAGAACCATAAATTTTATTGATTTGTACAGAAATGATTTATAACTTATTTCCTGTTGTTTATAAAACCGTTTTATATAATAATGACATTTTACTTTTATTGCAGGATATGAAAAATATTTTAGATAAATGCAGTAAACGTGATTTTAAAAGTTAAACTGAGAAAAGTAATAGCCCAAGTAATTAGCACCTTCCTGTGGTGTGGCCTGAATGCATTTTTGATGTATAAAAAATCCTTCTGACTATTTATTTCTTTGTAAATTATGAGTGCAACTGAACGCTTCTAACTGTAAAATAAGCTAAAACTAAATTTCTCTTATGTATCAAGTGTAACATCTAATCTTAGTGATAATTGGTTTGTTGCAAGAGTAATTGATTGAGTATTTAAAACATTACTCAATCTAACTTTGAAATCACAGTTATTTTTCAGTAATCTAAAAGTAAAAAAAAAAAGTTTATGTTTCTGTCATATAAGAAAATAATTTTGAAATAATAACTGTGTTGATTTTTTATAATCTAATTTGACTGGGAATTAGTACCTAAAAGGTAACTGATAAAATAGAATAATAACATCTTATGAAGGTCTTAAAATTTAGTATAATAACTAATAATTAACTAACATCCCTTTCCTACATTATCTGTACATAAGTAAGGAAGTATACAGTAGCTGAATATGATAAACAGAAGCTAGTCTACCAGTGACCAGTCATGTTAATTGACATCTACTGTGAATTAGCTGTGAATTCGCATGGCTGACTGGACCCCTGTGGTGAATACCCCACATTCCTGTTCAATTGTCTTTAAGTAATAGATTGATTTTGAGGTTTCATTGAGCCGAGATTAAAACTGGTTTGTGGCATGTCATCCTTAAGTTTCCCTGGTCTCAGCCCGAGGAGATTAAATCTGTGAAAATAGAAATAAGTCCCCGTTGAAATAAGTTTAAACAGAGACATCTCATTTCCTGAGCACAAAATTTAAAATGGAAAATAATCTCAAAAAGATTGTTCGCCAATGTACTCAATAAGTATTCTGGAGTCCGAGTACCATGGACCAGACTTTCAGGGGTAAAGTACAAAACCTATCCCTCCCTCAAATGTAGAATGTTAAGGGTTTTTAAGAGGTACTAATAAGTCAAGAGAACTAAGACTTCAATCTAACGGACTTTTCGATCTTTAGTGAAGTTTTGAGCTGCTGTAAAGTCACGAAACTTTTCACATGATGAGAAATGTTACCATTCTTTAAGTTCTAAAACGCAGACACATTACTTACGATATGCGTCGAAATTACTGTAATTCCTGCAACGCAAAGTAATATATTTGAACCATTTTTTATTGAAGAAGACTCAAAGATTTAGACGCATTACGACGTACACTCTGTAATTTGCAAAATGATTTTTGGGGCCAAAAGAGAGCATAAATACAAGAAATTCTAACTTCCGTTGGACTCTTTCGTTCGCGATTACCATCATTGAATTGTAATATTGCATGCAAGAGTGTAATAGATTTTAGTTGAACTATCAGGAAAAACAATTTATATGTCAAGATTTTGGAGATAAATAGATAAATAAAGTTATCTCGTATCACAATGTGTGATGTTTTAAAACAATTTACTTCACACATCAGAAACATCAATAACTGTAGCTTTCTTACACACCATTTTCAGTAACATGGATGTTCTAACCACTTTGTTTCTCAATCACTAGGCTTAGATTTTATTAATGTAACATGAAACAATGCTTTCAACCTCGACGTCGCCGTAATACCAAAAACTGTATTTGGAATGCAAGACACGATTACAACTTAAACATAAAATGATAGCTTTTAGCTCACCTGACACAAAGTGTCCGGATGAGTCTTTAGGACCACTCACCGTCCGGTATTCGTCGTCCGTCGTACGTTGTTTATCCACAATTTCCTTTAAACGACAACTCCTCTGAAACCACTGGTCTAAAATGATGGTACTTGGCAGATGTTCCGTGAATGCAGCTCTATCGAAGTTGTTTAAAGAATCGAATTTTATGCAGAACTATAGTAACTATGCCAACATATAGAAAAAATATTCTCCTCTTAAAGTTTTGATATCCAGCATTTAACAATTATTAGTGGACCTCTTACAAGGTTGTTCAAAACATGACCCCGGGTCAAAATTGACCCCGCCCCTCACTTGATTTTACATAGGCTTGTATAATATTTTATTTTAAAATCTTCTGCCCTGAACCACACGGCCTAGAGGTAAATATTCAGCATGTTACATCTTCCAGGGTGCTTCTACTTAGAATATTCAAAATCATTACCTCTGGATCAAAATTAACCATGTACGGGGGTCACTTGATTTTCAATGAACTAAAAAAGGAAAACATTTTAACTACATTGTACTTCTTGTCTGATCCCAGCAGGCCTAAAACTTAGATATTTGGCATATAGCATTGCTTGTGGACTTCTACATAGAGTGTTCAGCTTATTATCCCCGGGTCAAAATTGACCCTGCCCGGAGGTTTGATTTTACATAGGCTTTAACAGTCTTCTCTCTGAAACCACAAGGCCTAGAGCTTAGGTTTTGGGATGTAGCATGGTGTAGTGTACATGTACGAAAGGTGTTCAAATTTGGCCCAAGGTCAAAAGTGTTTACTTCCTGCGATGTAATTGTTGTCCTTGTATTATGAGCTGTGGTGGCTAGATGAATGCTATAGGGGCCGTCTATGTATTCTTCGTAACTAAATTCTGTTTTCTATTGTCAGTTTTAAGGCACGATTGCTTTGATGCATGCTTGTCCTAAATGCATATTTAGCGTCATGTAAGCTAGAATATATTTCTAATATGCATTTTATGGTTTTACTTACTTGTACATATGCTTATGTGAACTGACTATTCTCGAACAGGTAGGGAGATAAATATACAATCTGGGGTGGTGTTTACATACATTTCTCGGGCACTCAGAATGAAGAGGAGTTATTACGCGTACTATTTAAAGTAAGTAAGTACGTATATATAATTAACTTTACGTTATATACGAGTTCTTTCACTAAGTTTATTGATTTATGTATACTGATTAATTTACAGTCAACATTGATTCATATCAGTTAGTTTTGGCCTTCGTTATACAATACATGTACAAATAAACATTCAATAGTTTCGACTTTCATATACTGGGTATTTGTGAAAACTTTTCACGGTAGTCATGACTTTATTTTCAACAGTGGTAGTTCTATAGATAAACCATTACTATTTGAAAGTCTTCTTATGAAAATCAGTGCAACTAGCGTGACTTCAGTTTGCCTTAATTATCCAATAGACAGTTTATCATTATAATTAATTCAAATGACTGAAACAATTCAATATATAGGCTTTGTGATACCTGACTAAAGTTAATCTGTAATTAAACGCGTCATATTTCAATTTTGCATTGGTTTTTGTTTTCACAGACATTCATATAAACACGTATTGCTGTCGAAGTTGTTTAAGCAAGAACACCGGTCGGTTACACTTTTCAATGTAGAACAAGACTGTTGTGAATAGTCCGTACAATTATCGTGAAAAAATGACAAATATATTTTATATGTCATACAATTCTATTGTTACAGTAGAGGAAGTAGTTGATAAACAGCCCTGGTTTGCTGCACACGTAAACCAACTAATAATCCCTAAATATCTTTGTGCAGGCGGCATTTGCAATTCTTTCTCGGTTCCATTTTGGTGCCAAAGCAAACACGATGCTGTTTGATACCAGGAATGTGATTGTTTGCATTTTCGACAATTCCTAAAGCCATGCATGCCCTTCTCGCCAAAGTACATTGAGAGTCCATGTAGCACCCTGTTCTTCTGTGACTTTCAGCAGGTATAAGTCCGAAAGGTGCAAGTACGAAATTGCTCATTTTTGCCATTATTGTGTTAATGCGTCTACTCCACTTGTTCCTTAACTCCATTATAACCGGTTGTAAACTAGCAATTGTGCCTTTAACATGGTTATATCTCTGTGAAAATAAATTACCAAAACAATTCCCTTTCTGTCAATTCTATTTTTGTTGAACCCCATATTTGATTTATGAACGGTACTACCGTGATCTTGTCCGACATGATATGCACAAACCTATTAACAATTTTCCGAATGATATTATAACCATGTTGACTGCCATCATCTCTGGGAAGTTTTTCTCATGCATGATATCGTCTGTCCTAAAAATCTTTTGTCTTGTAGCAGACGGTCCCTGCTCCTCAACAACAACAGTCACGAACAAAGACCTGGGAAGCAAAATGTGGCGTAGCAGGTGGTCTTTATTCACAGGTGTTTTACTATAAATGAATAGCGCACTGAGATCGCCCGGCCGGTCTTTATTCGCAGGATGGTCTTTATTCGGGGGTGGTCTTTAACACAGGTTTGACTGTAGTAACTTATTGGCAACCCATTAAATCTATTTCAAAAACTTGACTGTTCCACCATGTACGTGCCTCGTACCACTATTCCAGTATCATTTTAGTTCATAATATTACTTATTCTGGTTTCAAACAACCTATAGAAGTTTCTAAGGAGTTATTTCGCCGGTAACATACATTTAAACATTAATCAACATTGTCTCGGAATACGTGCAATTACTCTCGCCGTTACCTTTTATTACTATTGAATATGCGTGTAATGTCTTTAAGTAAAATGTACTTATCTTTTTCTTTCTTCTTAAATCTGAAAAACATTTTTTAAATATTCATTTTCAATAACGTAACAACAAATGTACTAGATTAGATTTTTCCCAAAATAATTGTACGACCTAACGACTTGTGTGTTTCAACCAAATTAAACATTTGGAAAGTAAACGTCCATAATCATGTATAATTATCAGGAATAATCCTATCGAACATTAAAACCAAACAGTATGTTTTAAATCGTGTTTTGTAAGAAAGCAGATGAAAATAATTCTTGCAAAAATTACACAACTGTCAGAAGGTTAATCAGTATCCTATTCGTCCGACAGTCTGCTTCCTATACTGTTTAACTTAATCGCCGCTTTAAAACGTTTCGATAAATCTTTACAATAATGCTGTGCTTTATTACAAAAGCCGAAATGTTATCAATCGTAACGGTAATTTATATAAAAATACTTCATTATATTTTCAATTTCACAATGATATTACATCATAAATAAGTAAGAAATATTTTACACAACTCCACATTTACAATGCACTATAATTGGAGATTTGTCCTATCATTCATTCATAAAATATACTAACACTGTTAAGAATAGTAAAATGTGACTCACTCACGATAAATTATACCAAAGGTATACATGGTCATAGATTAATACAAAGAGTATTATTATATGCAAATATTATAGCAGACAGGAGTGCAAGACATTACAAAGAACGATTGATATGGTGTCATCTGATGACCAGCCAGGTCATGAGAAAAGTGATACAAGATAAAGACAAATACTTAAGAGGCAATGACAAAAAAAAGTATTTAAAAAGAACCTTTAAAACATTTATACAAATGTAATTTGAGAATAAGACAATTATAGTAAGATTACATTTTTTCTTCAGGATTTGGGAAACTTTACGAATCTCCTAAATAAAATGACGCGTGTTTGTGTATTATAGGATTTTCGGGATCTGATTCGATTAATAAGATGGTATAATAACGTTTCATTATAAACGCAATTAGACTCTCGGGATATAGACCGATTTTCCAGTTGAATTATTAATGCATATAAAACCTGGAAGCAACCATTCAGACCTTATACAGGTTTTTAATGCGCCTAATTTCAACAAAAAATACCTCTTTACTTGCAAATTGGCTCCTCTGCGACTTTTGTAATATACATGTAGAATCAAAAGAACATTTATTCTGAGAGTGTCAAACTGTTCAAAGAATTTGGGGAGAACATGGGCAATTTCTGAATACAAAAAATATTAATCATACATTCACTCTAAAAGAAATATGTTTTGGCATTGTAGATAACAGTTTGACACCTTAATTTTATTATTGCGCTCTGCAAATTTTTCATCTTCAAATTAAAGTTTAAAAACATTAAACCAACCACTGAAATGTTCAAACTTCATTTAAAAGCAAGAGTAAGGGCAGAAAGAGAAAAGGCTATAATAAAAGAACTGCCTTTTTTTCAACAATCCGTATTATTTTGTTGTCCTGATACATACGCTGAACATAACTGGGGGCACATGACCTTTTTTTTCTTTTTCTCCTTTTTTCATAAAAAAATATTTGACTTAAATACATTTATATTTTTGATAAAAATATATATGCTAAAATATCTAATGTTGGTACTTGCGAATGCATGCTGTGTATATGTGTCATATATGTGAATAAACGGGGTTACCCATTGGGGGCCTAAAAAAAACAATTCAGACCTAATATGCACAAGGATTCTGTATAACTACAGTTTACTAAAGGAAGTATTTGTATATCAAATATCAAAACATCCTCGGTCTCAGAAATTACGCCTACATTAGTAGACGTGGTCGTTGCATTTATAGCAACGTGTTATATATTCTTGTTGATCGTGCAATTTTGTCGATGTCAATGAAAACAATAGTCATTCCCGGTCTATATCCGTGATCTGTTGACGTCAATGAAAAGATAAACGAGAAGAACACACACATTAATTGAATATGTCTGCACTCCTAGACCCACCGAGAAGATTGTGTGCACTTTCTGGTACGGAACTGAATAAAATTACTGTAAATATTCCAAAGGGAATCTATGTAAAGATTTAAAGTAAGTGTTTTGGTACCAGATTTGCCTGATGAAGTCATATAATTGCCAAGTTATTGAGCAAGAGCGTGCAGTTTTCAATTTCATGAAAATATTTCCTAAAGGTGTGTCATAGAATGCTAAAAAAATTAAAATCGTCTCCTTTGTAATCAAAAGGAGACCTAACCCTTAAGATCATAGACATTTAAGTGTGCATATACAAATTCATTCATAGCTTATTACTGTCTAACGTTACGCATTTCCTGCAGGATGACAAAACGAAATACCAGCACTCTTTACTTACAATATGTTTGGCTAATGTAATAAGTTCATCATCATATTCACATATATAAGTATGTACAAAGTTACAGTAGCTTCTGATACTGCAACACATATTAAAGAAGATGAACAACTGTATTTTATTTATAGTTAATGGGAGTTATTTGAGATAGATTAATTGAGCTAAGTTATCAACGAAATACCGACCAAGAGTGCGTCCCTACCGGCGTGACGTCATACGATGATAAATGCACAAAGAAACCATCGCTGACACTTACTTCGAATAGTCGAAACATCAATCAGGTTAAACATGTTTTTACGGCGTAATTGGTAATGATTTTGTCATTTATATAACATATATACACAACGAAACAAAAGCAGGTGTCGGGCCACAAGTTCTTTCAACCAAGGTCTTCAAATAGATTTTAAGACCTTGTTTCAACTAGCAAACGGCCTTTCCCAGAAGAAAATATGAAACAAATTAATATAAATATAAAAACATAGTACTTGTTTTCTTAACTAAATATTTTGTGTCCGAGATCCCAACGCCGTGGATGACTGTTCCCGTTTGGGAACTCTAAAATTATCAAACAAAAACAGAATATTTAAAGAGACTGCACAGTTGCCACCTACACGTACGGGTCGCACCGATTATAGCCTCTTTGGAGGATGGTGGACCCAATAAGCACGATTACAAACAAACAAACACCTACACGTAGGAAATTGGTTTGACAATTGGGAACCTCAAGATCTGAACAAAAAGAGAGAAAAAGTCTTTGCCTTAGAATAGAAAATAATTGTTTGAATAATGTACATGTATGTAGCAAAATATATCAATTGATGGTCGAGGTTAAACCCAAACGTGCGGTGCCCTGTTAATTTCCGGTTAAACGCGCAAATATTTGATTATTCCACTATGATTTCATTTAAGTTATCTCTAAACAGTATATGTATACAGTTTCAAGCTGTAAAAGCTACAAAAATACCTAGTTAGCGTTCCTTCGATGAAATAATATATGCAGCGGTCAACAACACGCTTGCGCCATTATCTCGTTTTAAAGGCGCATCCCCGCATGACGTCATCAAAGGGCAGATAATTCAAATTACCGAATAATTGAAACGGTGTATTTCAGACATTCTTATCATTTAGTACATCTATAAATGAGTGGCCGTTTGGTCGAACATAGTAAAACGTTTTATGGCATTTTTCTGATATCATATATGACATACATTTTGTTTTACCTTAAATAACCAGTCATTTTTACCATTATTACAATCATTAAGGCACATAACATACATGCCCTTCAAAAAAATGTATTATGTTAAAAAATACAACTATTTTTACAATGTTTTGCTTTATTTACTGGGTTACCCGCCTTTTCTCTGAAAAGGTGCCTTTGATGTCTCCGTATTACATTCAATAAATATTCACAAAATTTCAAGTGAAAGCACTAAATTTCTCAAGATTAACTTTGTTTTCGAATTTCAGATATGCATGGTCCCAACAAAGGAGTCAAAATAGTTGGCAAAGTATTAAGATTCAATTTATATTTGTCAATACAAATAAGTAAAACAGTTTAAAGCTTTCAATACCTTACAAACAACATTCTCTTCAGGTAGACTGGTGCAAAATTACCCGTATAGTGAAAGCATAGTCATAAATAGTCTCTGGCTTCTTGCTATTATAAAAGCAGTTTTCATCGCAAATTAGATCAACTCTTTCTCTAAATAAATTCAGCTTTGTTTTTTTTTTTTTTTTTTTTTTTTTTGCCTATTGATACCAAGGTTTCACTCTGTTAAATAATTTTGTAACAAATTTAAAATTCTGCTTGTTTCTCCAGGATATTTGCCCAGTATAACCAAGCAGTAATACTACAAGTTTCAAGTTTTCAAGTTTTATTTTTGAAAAGCCCTTGAGAGTCTGACAAAAAGTATATGATGGCGACTACTTAATATTTCAAAATAGGCGGTATCAATTTATCAAATTAATCAAATTTATGTTTTGGAGGAATATTTTTAAATTTATATAAGTATTTGTCTAACCTGCAAATTGTTTTTTGTGCTTGATCGGCAAATGTATTTTGCGTTGTGGCCGGCAATCCGCCAAAGGTAAAAGTTCAATAAATACCAGAAGCTATATAGAATTTTTGCAGTTTCACCTATGTAAGCTAGATTTCTGGTCAGTCTTTCTCCTGTTTTGAAAACAATTACCTTTGTCTTAATCGTATTTCCCTTTTTTTCAGGAGTCACTTAATAAGTAATTTAATAAGGTTCTGTTGAAGTTCTTTTGCTGAATTTGCAAATATGACAATATCAGCTGCATATATTAATAAAAGCATCTTAAGCATATTAACGCCAATCCCTTCCGTACCACTATGTATAAAAATACTTCTAAATCATTTATATTAATAAGAGAAAGGGAGATAAAACTAATCCCTTTGTCTGAGGTCAAGCATACATGTAAATTCTTCACTTAGCTTTCCTAAAAAGCTAATGCTTTCGAAATTTCGTGAACATTTCGACCTACCAATATATCCACTTATACAGTATTCGCTACATTAGACAGGATAAGGGGAGGGAGGGGCCGAATAATTGTGATACATCGCACATATAATGCCCTTAGCTGAAGTAGCGACGAGACATTTGATTAGGAAATGTGAGGACTATAATGAGCTGACAGCATTGACTGTCCTTTGCGTTCAGCTTTGACCTATTTATAGTAAAAATGTTCTTTCGGATTTTTTGTTCCGGTATAGGAAGTAATAGTTTTCATCACGCGATGAGATCTTTCCTCACGCTATAAGATTCTATAATGTAAATTAACTAGGCAAACACAGTTTACTTTGGTACAGATGATAAAACATTATGAGATATGTTTTGTATGTTTATGACTTCTTGAGATATTTAAGATCAACTCCATAATCGGCTCATATAATATAAGCTAAATAGTTCAAAATGACAGCATTTCACGTACAATTATATTCACTTCATTTAAGTTGGACTTTTGAATGTTTACTTGAGATAGTGAGGTATGAATTATTTCTTTATAAATAGAAAGCCCTCTTAATAATTAAAATATACAGTAGAGAAATGATCAGTTTGTTAGTCAGCACCAGTCACTTTGTGGGAACTATTTCAGGTACACGATTTTTATCATGCTTCATAACACCGACATTGCATATACACTATTCCGTTTTAGTCGCTGATGATTTTGTGTCTTACTTTGTTGTTGTTGATGTGGATGTCCGGATGTTATTATTTTTACTATGATTTTATTATTTGTCCTTTCGTCGGTCTCTTGTTTGTCTTTTGACCAAATGTTTTGGTACGATAACTGACGAACAGTTTAGCTAACCTACGTCGAGCTTCTTATTTTGATTGTTGACCACTATCGATTTATAAGTAATTTCAAAGATCTATAATGTAGTTAATAGGTCTTTGTAGTTTATAGGTCTTTGGTAATTTATATTGAAATTGTTTCAAGACGACATAATCTTAAAGTTGCATAAAACAGGTGGATGACCCCATTGGTTTTAAAGATTTTTACGTCAAAGTGACCTTAACTTAAAACTGATTTTCGTGCGATAGCTGTTTTGGCCTTCACTCTCAAAACGTTACATGGTCTAGTTCGTTAAGGTAAATGTTTCAAAGTCACTACGTCAAAGATTGGGGCGATAGTAACCTTCATATCGAAAGCAGTCTGTGGAAGATAACCGAAAAAGAAATCGGCGTGCACTCAAATGATATTGCTGGGAACAACTAGATAAGTTCTATTGATTTTAATGTCAAAACGACAAAGGTCAACATCACACAGAATAGTTCATTTTAAACAATTGCGGACCAGTATGCGTCACATATAATCGTTGTTTGATGAATCTTATTACTTTTTATTTTTGTATCAGTCGAACAAGGTTAAAAAAAAAAAAAAAAAAAACAGGGAATGCCACGTAAAGGCGTACGGGCATTTACATTGCTCACAGTTTGACTACTTCTACATTACTGACTATATCAGGTTATGTGGTTTAAATACAGCTAGTGCTTCTTAAATTGCTTCATAATGACTTATACGTTATATTCGGGTAAACATCTGCTAAGATGCTTAAACATTGGACATGTTCTACAGAGCCTTGTTTCTTTCCCTTCTAATATGTTCCGGGGATCAGGCATCACTTATAGAGGACCTGGGTTCAATCGATTTAGAATGCAAATAAAGGATAGATAAATCTTTTTGTGCTAAAGGTTAGTGGTTCGTGCGCCTCTTTGTCTGTTTCAATGCGTATCGTGTCGGGAAACTACATGTAGCTGTTGTCCGGACAGGGGTTTTGTAAACTTTAAGTTTATTAAATATGAAATATGGTTAAAAGGGGGAAATAAGTGTTTCGTGGTTTGTTAAAAGTTCTTCTAAAACCAAATTGTTGAAAGTCTTTGGCGTGAAAATGGTCTTGTTTATTGGATATGATCTATGCTCAGACATCTTTATATGTCCTTTGGGTGAGCACTTAACGTTACAGATGCCTTCGTCTACCAACTGCTAGTTGGTACCAATAATAGATGAGAGCCTCTTCTTTCTAAAAAGGCATTGGTATGATCATAGGTAGTGTGTCGAGCTACACCGTTACTTTATTTCGCAAAAAGGATTTTTTTAAAAAGGTTCCGGCGATACGTTTTTTAAATGTATTGTTCTCAAAGTACATGTATCTCATGATTTGAAATTATTACTTTAAATTTCAGAACCATATCTGTCATAAGCGAGAGAAAAGGTTAACCAATGAACTTCTACACGAAACAGCCATTACCAATACAGTAAAGGTGTCACTTGTAGCAAAGTGTCGACCTGTGATTCTACTTTACCAATGAAACTTTTTTTAAATACAGAGCGCTGAGAATATGAACTGTAAGGGTACGAATCGGCAAGCAAAGTACAAAAATCTCCCGCCACGGTCCAATAAAGTTCGCACAAGCTTTACAAGGAGTAAATGTTGAGGACTGTTACACAAGTCTAGATATCAAAAGTTGTGCGAAACATACTTTTTGATCTCTCCAAAAGTAGTGAACTCACGAAAGATTTTACATGATTGAAAATGTTATCACTCCTTTACTCCTAAAATTCCCTTAAAATGCAGACACATTATTTACGATTTGTAGTCGTAAATTGTAAAAATAGTTGTTATTTCTGTAACGCAATGCAATGTTCTTAAACATAACAAAGTAATGAACCTTTTTCTAATGAGATATTCCAAACTTTTGCCGTATTAAGATGTATACTCTGCTATTTGGATAATGATTATGGAGTTAAAAGAGGGCATAAATACAAGAAATTCTAACTTCCGAGGCACTTTCTCATGAATGATTACCGTAATTGAATTGTAAAATCGCATGCAAGAATGTAATAGCTTTTAGTTAAAATATCAGGAAAAACAATTTATATGTCACGATTTCGGAGATAAATAACGTTATCTCGTTTCGCATTTCTGTGATGTTCAAAATAAATGTACTTATTACATCAATAATATCAATATGTGCAGCTCACTAAGACGCGCCGTAACATTTCATGCTTTAATCTCAGTGGTCCCTGTTGCGTGTTAGTTGCTAAAAACTATGAACTGTCTAGTATGTGCAAAATTCCTGAACTTCAATAGTGCAAATGGTTGCAAACAAACCTGGGGATACACTGGTGCTTTCGGTGTTACCGTCATATGAATAGCTGTATCTGAAATGCAAAAAGCGATCATATATTTAGCAGGAAAAAGACTCTGCTCTATGATTAGTTTAAAGAATGGCATTGCGTGATTTAGAAGTTACGTCACATCTATGTTATTTACTTTCACAAACTTTTGTTGATGATTGAAAAATGTGTGTAAACTGCATGTGTGTAAACTGCTTATCATGGAACTGGTAGAGATGGAATATCTCGTCTTCATCGATGCCTTTGACGACCATTTCCACATTAAAGCTACTATTATACTCAGAACGATATTAACGCTTACTTTTTATGATAAGATAGTGCGCCATAATTTTCATTTACTTCTATCTACAAAATATACTTACATTTTTTACAGAATGATGGTAATAAAGACCTTCTCTTTTCACACAGCTTAGTTTGCGCCTGTCCAACACATTTAAAATTGATTATCATTAACAATTAGTGAGTATTTTCCAATTTCATACATTTGAATTACTTTCACTTTGTGGTATCTGTTAACTGTAAACAATATCAACTAATTTACATTACAAACATCACTTATAACAGTTTGTACTGCATCAGCTTACTCCCTGTTCATCAGTCTTGATGTATAATCATGTGGATGGATACACAGTAATTTTGTTTTCCATGTATCTATTTGCTGCTTCTGGTATTATGTTCTGTTTCACTGTACCGTAGTACCAGTTAGTCTTCGATAAAGTGATATAACCATTCAAAGTGACCATCATAATTTTAAATAGAACATTAAGTGATTAGAATTTATCATCCTAAATTAAACATTGCCTTAGTTATAACCCAAAATTAATAATCTGTATAACAGTTTCGTTCACATTAAATATAAAGAAAATCAGTAAAAAAATCTTTATCCTAGTCAAAAGTATATATAAAAAACACCCATTCAGTTATGTATATCTTAATTGGTATCTGTCAGTAAGAGAAATAACTTGGTAAAATTAAAATTGTTTTCCGTCCGTCCGGAGTCATAACTCAGGAACAAATAGATAGAATTTCATGAAACTTAAAGTAAGTGTACAATAGCGTGATTGCGCGGCGCACACACATATTTCGTCAAGACTGGATTAGTATCTCCAGAGTTATTGCCCTTTAATTGGTACTTTCTGCTATTATATTAAATATAAAAAACATTAATATTCTATTTCTCTGAGACCTTTTAAATTGTTATTTGCTCAAATAATTTAATGATCACTTTTTCCAATATCTACACCCTACACAACCTGAATGAAACCCTTTAAGGGGGTGTAGCGCTTTTCTTAAATATTCTATTTAGAAACTTACAATTTTTAGTTTTCTGAAAATAGTAGTACTGATAAATAAGACCCTTAAGGGGATATAGAGTTTTTCTTACATAATTATTCTATATAGAAACTTGTCTGAAAGCAGTATAATTACTGATTTGATTAACTTACAACAATTAAGTTCTTTATGATTGTAACTTGAAGGGAAAAAACACATTAGTGGGGTGGTGCTATTTAAAAAAAAAGGTTTTTTGAGTATCAGGCCAATACACTTTCCAATTGTAGTTTTCAGCTATTTGCTTCATTATGCGGGGGATATAAATTCACTAAATTTGTTTGTTACCGATGTTTTTAAAGCATCCACTGTGTTTTCAGCACCATTCTTGACTAATACCCAATTTGGCTATTTTGGAGGGTAATATAGCTTTAAATAACATTTCTGAAACAATCCTGTTTTCAAGTCCCACAGTGTCATTATTGCACTAAATCAACAGCATATGTTTTATCCATGTGCTAACTTTTCTCCTACTGGTCTATCTACTTCTCATTACTTGACCGTAACTGCCAGTATTTTCTTACTGTAAAATCAGATTATTGTCGATATGCAACAGCTTCAACATTTGGAAATTCTGGTTTTAAAAATCCATCTTTTGGCCCACCACCTCCGGCTTTTTGAATACGTGCATAGTGCTCGTTTTGTTTTAATTGCCTAAAAGACTGTTTATCATTAACTCCCCATGACTCAGGCAATTCAACAAATGCTTCAATGCGTATACCTGTTTCATAGGTTTTGTGGTACCTAACTTTATAAGGGGTGTATTTAAATACATAATATCTCGATCTAGCATTGATGATGGTTTTCCCAGACTTTGACATAATAAACTTATCATTGCTACTGAATTTGTTTTAAGAATGTTTTTCTGGTCTGTCAGATGTATCTGTTATTTCACAGACAGACTCAGTCAATGTAGCACTAGATGGTTGTGCAACGTCCACATCTTTATGGCAAGAAAATGACACGTATCTATTAATGTAAGTGTATAACAATTTCAATGAAGGAGCAATTGATAAGCATACTTGATTCGCTGCACATGTATTCTAACCAAAAGGTCTTCACCTCGTTGACAACAGAGTCTGATTGTTTGAATTCCTTCACGGTTTTGTACCGTTTTGTGAAACCATACCTGTCCTCCATACCAAGGTGATATCAGAGTCACTTAAGCATCTGTTCTCTTACTACTTTAGGCACTTTAAGTGCTAGTCAAAATTGCACGTTCACACAGCTGTTCATAATTACTTGTCAGTCTTACTGGCTTTGCGTCTACTCTAGTTACTCTGTGTCCCAAGATAGCGATTGTAAACTTATTTGTCCATATTCTGCGGACCAAATTTCAGCCACAGGACAGGGTTCGGATTGATTATCTTGGAATGTCGATATATAGCACTATCAAGTCTACTACTTCTGTAGAACCTATGGGTTTGATCTTATTCCATAAATTAATATAGTCTAATATGATACTCCTTTAAAAATTACTAAGACTTTTTTCAGATATTGGAAAACAACGCACAAATTGTGCATTTGTGTGAGATGTATGGATCTGAGAGGATCAATAATTTATTAAAATAAAGTTTAAACATTATCACAATCATACAGGCTCTTCACATAAACACCAGTTTTCTCATTGAATAATTAATTCATACAAAAACTCGAAACAATTATTACCCTACTCAGGCGTAATAAGCACACATATTATCTATATTTCAATAGGACAGTACATTTGAATTTGTATATCAAAACATTGAAATGTTGGCAGACATGCCTGAAATCATCGCGTATATTCTACGACTTGGTATGTTCGTTGCATATGTAGCAATATGTTATAAATCTTAGGCGTCAATCAAATCCATTCTCAGTCTATATCCGTGATCTGTTGACGTCAAAGGAATGATAAAGGAGAACCTTAATTAAATATGCACTTTCATTGAAACGTTCTGATGCAGATTCTGGCACGGTACTGAATTAAATTATTGTTATACACCCTAGAGGGAATAGATGTTGAGATATAAAGACATCGTTTTGAACACAAATTGTATGAAGAAGGCATGTAATTACGAAGATAAGGAGTTAAAGTTAGCGGTTTAAATTACATCAAAACATTGTTACATCGGACAGAAGTTCAAATTTATAAAGCACAACATTTAAATCTTGTAATGCCTTTCCATCCAACGGTGCTTGATTTTGTGCAAAATTGCCAACACATTATAGCCAAAACATTTTCCCAAATAATTCGAAAGAGCTACTTACCATTATGAAAGAATTCTTCATTGGGAAATAGCTCGGTTCTTTCTCTAAGTAGTGGTACCTTTGTTTTGTCTACATTGACATCATCTGTTCACTCTATACAGTAATTATGTAACAAATTTAACACTTTACATTATATTATATGCAAAAAGCAATAATGTTACACTGGAATAATTTAATACCTTGTCACATCTAATATCTTATTGTAAAACAGGCCTAACGCCTCAACGTCAGACCTTCTTGCTGATTTTCCGAAAATACCGGAAATAAAACCCATGATATCTATTTTTAGATTAGACTTTCAAAACTTGTTAATGCGAAAGTGGGCACAAAGGAACTACTTGTTTATGTAAGGTTCCTTTTGGCGCCTTTCCTAGATAAAGCGTCCGACTGGCTGTAATACATTACTATTTGTACTTTTAAGTTACTGTGCAATCAGCCAACAGTATTAAATCAAACTGATTGTACATTTAAAAAGTGTTAGAAGATTTTACTTTGATTTTATAGCGCTATATTGATCAGCGTATGAAAAAGTTCCAAGGGTTGTTATACGGCAATCCAAGTATAGTGCAAACGCTTAGGAAGGTTGATTATTACATAATAATCATCTTCCAACAAACATTGCGTGAGTAGTCTTTTCTATTCATTACAAGATTGTATTAATAATAGACGTAAATATTTCGAGAAACGATATATCATTCTACTATAGTATGTAACATTATTGCATCACTCTTTTGTAAAGTGTTACTGTCATACATTCGGTCCTAGTATCTCGAAAATATTAGCTATTAACCAACAGCGAAACACCAGAAGAGACTTAAATAAAGCGAAAAAGAGCGTTAGTTACTGACAGCAGTTTGTGTCATTTGCGTTCATCTTTTTACATTTAAAAGTGCTATGTTCCATTCAAAATGTGTTTCATCTTCTTTTGTTTTTTTCCGGTTTAGGAAGTAATCATTTCCATCACGCGATGTGATTTTTGCCTCACTTAGCAAAAAACTGTTTAGTTTGGTACAGAAAATATAACTTCTGAGGTGTAATTGATATATTTATGACTTTCTTGAGATATTTGATTTTATCTTCACGATAATAGGCTCACATAATAAACGCTATATAGTTCTTTATGACAACAATTCACGAAAACTTGCAGGTTTTGTTTCCTTCTGTAGAAAACTTACCAGAGATACTGGAGCGAGAAACATCTTTTAAAAATTAAAATAGAAATATTCCTCAATAGTTAAAAACACAGTAGAAAAATGTTTACAAATGCAGCTGTGACAGTTATGTTAGTTACTACCAGTTTGTTCGCACGAATTACTTGTGAGAACATTTGGCACGGGTCACAAATATAAGGCTTCACGTTGAACTCTTTGTATACAAAGTCATATTTTTTAACGTTGATTTTGATTTATGCACGGCATTATTTGATCGGCACAAATCCCGATAATATGTGAAGGATACTCCCACTCGACATGAATATAACTTGTGTGAGGGTGCAAAACTCTCAAAGATTTGTTTGTTGTGGTCTCACTTTGCTTTCCGTCCACAAAGCAGTGGTTTAGTTCTTATTGATATTGGTAGCGCCGCCCATTTGTCCATTGACTAAATGCTTTTGGTGCGAAACTCAAGTTAGAATAGTTTAGCTAACATTCCTGAAGCTACACATGGTCATTGCTTTCTACGCAACCGAAGTCCAAAATGGCATTTAAATTAAAAATTGCTTCAAATTATACAATTTTCGGCTAATTAATGCTTACATTAAGTGGATTACCTTACTGGTTACGTTAAGTTCAATGTCACAGAGAGCTTAGATTAAAAATAATTTTCGGACGATCACATTTTGGCCGTCACTTTTCAAACTTTACATGTCGGTTAATTTACCACTATTGTTTAGAGGTCACTACGTCAGTGACCTTCGTATTGGAAACGGTTGGCAGAAAGATCGCTGTACTCTCTTTAAACATTTACATAATTGGTCAAAACGTCAAAGGGCCATGTCACAATAACTATTTGGTTATTTGCAAACGACAACTCCAAAGCAAATCCTTACATGTAAAGGTTGTTAGATATAAACGGATGAATCTTATTAATATTGGTCAGTCAAAGATGATTTTCTCAGTTTTACCCTTTCTACACACCTGACTGTATCGGGGAGTGTGGGGACATCAACCAACAGAACCACGCTTTGAAAACAGCTATCTTTATCATTTTAATAAGGGCAGCAACAAACACACGATAGCTTTTTTTCATAGCATGATTATGTTGGTTGATGATTCGCTCCTGTATTGATAACAGCTGCTGTTTCTTCAATTGCTCCAGAATGACTTACAATTGAACAAAAAGGAAAATTCCGGCGGGATTATTTCATATTTGGCATTTAGCTTGAAATTTCTTTCTTCTCCATCCCTTCATGAGATCCAGCATCATTTGTCACAGGACTCGGGTTCCATTTACTTAGAATGCAGTTAAAGAATTATCAATTTTGATGTTTTCTGGTGCCTATTAGTCTATAGCAAAGCGTATCGTACCATGAAGAATGCCGTCGTTTATACAGAGGCCGATTGGCATTGAGTGTTATTTCCTTGCATGTTTTTATATTCAACTGATTTTTCTAAAAATCTAATCGTTATTTTGGACAAATATGTCCGTTTGTTTGTTGTCCGTATTAAAAATGATAAATAGCGTGATTCTAGGATTATAGTCAATGTGCTTCTAGGGTTATACACATGGAGTTTATAGACTCTCATAGCTTACAATTAGACTTTAAGATAACTAATAGGTTCTAATTGGTTCTATCATATTTTACTAAAGCAATGACATGCATATGTTGTTGACATTTGATGTCATTCATTCCGTAAGCTCTTGGGTGGCTATGTTTTCTCTTGGCTAAATAACAATGGAGACAACAATAGAGTAGCCACATAAGTATTCATAGGTTAGAACGTCCGTCCGTTTGTCCGTCTGTGCGTCCGGCCTTACATTTCTTCGTGTCCGGGCTATAACTTTGTCATGCAGTGAAAGCTTTGGAAATAACTTGGCACACATGTTCAGCACATCATGATATGCAAGACCCACGTCCCTTCCTCAAAGGCAAAGGTCACACTTAGAGTTTGAAGGTAATGGAATCCTCTAAATACGCACACATTCCGGACTGTAACTTTGTCATGCATTGATTGATTTTAAATAACTTGGCACAAATGTCTAGCACATCAAGACGACGTGTCGCGTGCAAGACCCATGTCCCTACCTCAAAGGTCAAGGTCACACTTAGAGTTTCAAGGTATTGGAATCCTGCATATATGCACACATGCGTGTCTGAACTATAACTTTGTCATACATTGAAGGATTTTAAAATAACTTGGCACAAATGTTCAGCACATCAAGTCAATGTGTCGCGTGAAAGACTCACGTCCCTACCTCAAATGTCAAGGTCACACTTAGAGTTTACAGGTAATGGAATCCTGTATATATGAATACTTTTGTGTCCGGACTGTAACTTTGTCATGCATTGATTGATTTTAAAATAACTTGGCACAAATGTCTAGCACATCAAGACAATGTGTTCTATGCAAGAACCATGTCCCTACCTCAAAGGTCAAGGTCACACTTAGTGTTTAAAAGTAATTGAATACTGTTTGCATGGTAACTCTGTCATGCATGGAAGGATTTTAACATTACATAGCACAATTATTGAGCACATGGAGAGGACACAGACTGTGAGACACCTCTTTCGGGGGCATTCGTCACTTGTGAGGGACAGCTCTTGTTTGTGTCATCCCTTGTATTGGTTTGCATTTCATGGTCTAGAATAAATGTATGATTATAAATAGTCTGCTTGCCACTAGTAACTTGTTATATCATTCATCTGTTTTATTGCCGTGTAGTATAAACATGCACACTGTCAGCGGTTAGCGGAGGTTTTCCTGCTGGCAACGAGTTTTAAATTCTTTAGTTCAAGTTGGTGTACAGTTCCACAATTATTACTGAAAATAAGCGTTCTTTTCATGCGCACCTAATGGTTATTAATGGTAGTCAGCGACTGATAAATGATGGCTAATGTTAATTGCATTCTAATACTATACTGTTTGCAATCAACTGTTTATGAGTTATGGATTAATTACCAACATTATGTAATTTTGTCTGATAGTTAACTTTATAGATGCAAAGGGAAACGGTAACTGAGGAATTTAATTACTTTAAACTATTTTGGTAAAACTTCTACTGACAGGTTCCCTGAATTACAAACTGGTCTAAGGCCTTTGAAGTCTCTCTTTCATACTAATTATTTTCTGATTACATCCTATTTTTCGTGTCGTAAATTTTTCGTGTCTGGGAAAATGTTATTTCCAGCAGGTTTCTTCACAATGACAACAAACTTTATTGTATACCTATAAATATTCTGCCAAAAATACAACCTATATTCAACCATCAAATACAGCCTGACAGAAAAAAATTCCATATTGTATGTACGTGCAATACAAATAGCGCGGCATAATTTGTAAGAGTGCATTCAATTGGCCCTAAAATGCACATGACGTTAATAACGTCGCTTTTGACTGGATCGATACTATTTGTTTATACGATGACGTTGACGTCGCGCGCTACGTATATTTTGAGCTAAAAAGGGTTTTTCCCTCATTTTTATTATTAGCATGTCATTTCAATTTAGTTTATCGCGCAGACAAGTGTCAAATGGTATATAATAAAAGGGTTGTTAGTATAGTAATGTGATCCAAAAGTCAGATTGGCTCTCGTCGAGGTCGTATCAAACTTGTGCTACCGCACTCGTGTTACTACTAGTATACTAATAACTCTATATTTATTTATTAACCCTTGTTCATCCTGTCTCGTTGTTCATCAAAGATGTGTGAACCTTTCCTGTACGGTTAATATACACATGCATTGAATTAAGCTTATAAAGCATTGCAATACATAATAGTTTAAAGGTGAAAGACATTTGCTCCCAGTGGCCTTGCAGAGTGAAAAACATATGAAACGTATTAGCAAAACTTTTAGAGATTGTCTCAACGGCCCCAGGACTCAAATAAGAATTAAATTTCCAAAGGATATACTTCTCTGGAACTGTTCAGATTATTGTTTTAATTATTTGACACAACTACCTAATTATCTTACAATGTTTGACTTGGCTTAATAGTGCAACAAGAAAAGTAATTTTTCAATTAATACAAACCTTTTTTAAATATTTTCTTGACAAGTCTTGTTCTAGTAAGACCTTGTATAAGAATTTAGCCGGGGCGGCCGGCCACGTTTTCTTACAGACCTTTGAACTTAGGAAGCTATTGTCAATAAAACTGTTCCATACTTTGATCCAAAAATATCGGAAATCACGTTTCACGTTGTCCTATAACGACGACCTCCTACTCTGTAGGAAGGAAGCTATATACGTACTTTAATTTTACAAGCGCAAAAGTTCAAGTACGCTCGTACTTTAAACAATGCGGTGTACTACTTCATTCACTATATAATTTAGGTATGAGACGCCTAAATCGGTGAAAACCGGAAGCAGGTTATTTTGTCTAGGGAACATGCAGACCTACACTATGTGTTTGATTGCTGATTGGCTGAAACTAAGTGGATGCATACAAGAAAAATTAGTTTGAAATAATCGCTGCATGATAGATCACAAATGAAATATGAAGAGAAAAATCTGGATATAAATTATAATCAAAATATTTGGTATTTGAAAATACTGACATATTTGGTCGGTGACCACTAAAACTGCCACAAAAATGGGGGTGGTGTCATTGAGCTCCAAATTACTGGCATAAAGTATTGGATCACATGTATAATTTTGTTATTTTTATGTGGGACTAGGATGATTCTACAAAATAAAGTTCATTTCAGCAGTCGGTGAGATTTTGGGTAGTCGCACCGGAACAAATCCTTATAATGTAAGTCTATGGAAATGTATTTAGGCGTCTCATACCTAAATATAGCACAGATAACGATGTTTCTGTGTGTCCCCGAGTTCATACTAGACATTGTTTTGTATTCAAAATAGCTAATTTGGTAACAGTTACATTGAATAGAGGTCTGGAAGGAAACAAAACAGCTTTTCTGATATTTTTTATGAAAATAAAGGTTAAAAATGTACCCCTCAGTCAGATTTAGGGGATTATAACTGTTTGATTTTGTTGTGCACACATAAATACGGAGTGTAGAGATGTCAGCGCAAATCTGAATTTATTACTAGATTAATTTTTAGTCTAGAATGCAGGTATGGTTACAAAGTTTCAATATACGGGACCAGCAGTGGAGAAAATGCTGAAAAGAAATGTGCAAGGGCAGATAACATGTTGTCAATAGAAGTGTGAAATGTGGTATATAATTCACAAATGATAATTTACAAAGTATGTTCCCGAGCTGTTTATGCTCGGATTTTAGTACGTACTGTGATTTTATTGATGAAATTGTGTTATTTAGACCTGTAACTGAATCTCAAAATAACTAGACGGGTAAATATCACCTATATGGCTACTGTTTTAGTAAATGATTTTCGTCACCTTATGATTCTAGAGCTGAAAACATACCAAACAAGTATACTGTTGTAATTAAAATGTGTTATATAGATCTAGTGGCCATGAAATTGCGTGAAAACAGTGCTAGCATTGTAATTTAACAAACATCGACGTAATTCTTATCACAAAATGCGACAAAATATCCCGGAACGCATTGGGAAGGGCAATATAGATTTTGAATTACCTCCCTTTAATTACAAAAATGCCTTAAAAACCAATTTTTGAGAAAATCTGCTCAGTTTTTGTAGCTAATTTGTTGTTTTTCATTACATTAAATACGAATTTTGTTAAATATGCATCATTTCTTGTCGCATTTGCAATTTCAGTCTCAGAAATACGAAAATTACTCTAAAATGGTATGAAAAAAATACGCTTTTTTGGCCTCAGAGGGATGCATCGCGTCAGTTATCGTCTATTTCAATTGAAATTTCATGCATAGCCGTGACAATTCATATTTTAATGAAAAAGTGGCACTTGAGAAGCATTCGGTCCTTTACAATTCATGGTACATGTGTTAGAAATTCAAATACTACGCATATTACTCTTAAATTTGGCACCCTGAACGTCCATCTAGATGTTTATTTTTTGTTTTTTACTGAACAAGCGTGTTTGTACGGTGTGCGTATGTACAGCCTTAACTCTATTGTACTTTTTGATGTAATTTTTGATACTATCCTGCTTTTTAGAACACTATTTTGTGATAAATAAGGCAAAAATTCTTCAAAATTTCATATTTTTGGAAGGGGTGGGGTAACATAACATGCCATTGCAAGAAGAGTATATGATGTATCAACCAAATAAACACATATATTTTTAATAGACACTCTGCTCCCTGTCCACTCACATTTTCGACTCTGAAAAGAAAAGACTACAGATATGACAACTGATATTGAGGCAATTTGACAAATTATTTCAAAGCTCAGCAGCAGCACACGAAATCGTCTCGACCTGGTCATCAATATGGAGGTATATCCTGCATCGTGATGCTATGCAGATTAAATCAAAGCAATACTTTGGTTCAGCAATGATTATTTTATTATTTGAAAGAGTTCTAAGTGCGTACAAAAGCAATCGTTTCAGTCTTTAGATATGAGACGCCTAAATCGGTGAAAACCGGAAGCAGGTTATTTTGTCTAGGGAACATGCAGACCTACACTATGTGTTTGATTGCTGATTGGCTGAAACTAAGTGGATGCATACAAGAAAAATTAGTTTGAAATAATCGCTGCATGATAGATCACAAATGAAATATGAAGAGAAAAATCTGGATATAAATTATAATCAAAATATTTGGTATTTGAAAATACTGACACATCTGGTCGGTGATCACTAAAACTGCCACAAAAATGGGGGTGGTGTCATTGAGCTCCAAATTACTGGCATAAAGTATTGGATCACATGTATAAATTTTGTTATTTTTATGTGGGACTAGGATGATTCTACAAAATAAAGTTCATTTCAGCAGTCGGTGAGATTTTGGGTAGTCGCACCGGAACAAATCCTTATAATGTAAGTCTATGGAAATGTATTTAGGCGTCTCATACCATAAACTTGTTAAATAAAACTTCTATGGGCATCTTGTGTTTACAAAACAACATGTTTTGAGGAAACGTGACTATATTTAACATCCGCATAACAACAAGAAGTAAAGTAATTTATTATTCATTGTAACGTGAAGACAACAGAATTAATTAGATGACAATGAGATTAAAACTCAATATTGTGGTGTTGCATTTCAGTGTAATTTGCATGTCGAACCATCACGACCAGCAAGTTTTGTCAATACATTTAAACTACGCAGAAGTGATGAGTGGTTCAAAACATTGAGGTTTTGACGAAAACCTTAAGAAAGTACCAAGCACCATTATAAGAATAATATTTATTTAACACTCAGACTGACCCAATTAGTCAGCCTCCGTAATTTAGTATAATAGTCGCTGGCATAAAATCACTGTAAACTCTCATTCATCGAGGGTCAAGTGTTTGAGCCTTGTTACCAACCATGACTCGTTATGTGAGAAAGTTTGTGCATTTTTACGGAGGATTGGAGCCTAGTACTGATTCTTGCCAGGAAGATGGTTAAGTAAACTGTCCGCCCGTTAAAATGACCAAAACACAATTGGAACGGGCGTTATACTCATACAACTACAACAACTGACCTTATCTCGATAAAAATACCGATGCTATCATCTAGATACAATAAGAAATATTACTAAAAATCTAATTTTATGTTGGCAACAAATCTTGTGTTATTGTAGTATCTTGTTAAAGCAATTTATTTAGCAATCTTAACAATTATTCTCTTGACACATTTAACATATTGGGTATATCTAGTGGTCAGACCTTTATGTCTGTATTGTAGTTTTCGTGAAGCCTCACTTCGTTGATTACATGCAAGAACAATACTACTCTTTTACCTATGGAGTTTGTTTACGTTTAAAATATTTTTCTAAGTTAATTGAAATGATATATCATTGTTTTTTAGAGATAGGGGCAGAACACCCTAACCTCCATGTTTTATTTTAATATTGTTAAAGCTGCTCGCTGTTTAGTGAAAAAACTGTCTGATATTGACAGACTTTAGAACAAATCATCAAACAAGAAGGTTCCAGTATTAATTCCTGTACAGTATTTCTGTATTTTTAAATTATTCTATAGACGCCCAAACAGCTGATCAATCACGTGGAACTGAGCAATACTCTGAGAGGTTACTAGTTGGGTATAGGATAAAAGGGGTCACAAGTGGAAAACTGGGAATTCCTATCTTAGGACTAAATACTGGCCCTACTACAGTAGCATCCAAAGCATGTGACACCGATTATGTATGCCTGTAACATCCAGAGCGTGTGACACAGATTACGTTCGCCTACATCTAAACTAATGCCAGGCCTGTAAGCAAACATGATTACATTATCTGTTAACGCACGACATGGTTTCGATAAATTTGAGAAACTGTTTAACAAAAGAATGAATTGATACCATAGGGACTAAAGGATTGGCACTGTTTATATTTTTGCAAGTCTTTAAAGTGTGGTTGATGCAATTGACTGTTTATTAGTGCAGTACAGGGTCTTCTGCTGGTATTATTTTTGTCAATGATTTATGCTATACCTTTGGTGCTTGTTTTATTTATTTTGTGTTGTTGTTTTGTTGTTTTTTTTCATTTTGTTGAATATATTATCAGTTTGGATAGGTTGTTGCATAGCTGTGAAATATTCCCTGTGTGGTCGTTTTTAGGTGGTCTGGAGATGTTTGACTATCTCTACCTTAACGAGCGCATGGGAAATACAACACTGGACCCGTATCATGAAAACACTGAACAAAACATCGAATACTGCTGTATTTTGTGTTTGCATTGTCTTTGCTTTAAAGGTCACGACAGCAGGTGCAAAATGCTATGTAACAACCTTTAAATGTCGCAAACACTATCAATGCGATTAAAAACTTAGTCAATAGTATCTACTTTAGGGTGTTGTATATCCCCACAGGTTTCAAGTTTGCTAAGTTTAAATTGACAATTTGTTACATTCGTTACTGCTTTAAAAGCCATTTCTTACACGGTTAATGATGATAAATGTAGTCTGCAACTATTCTCGGTACCTGAAGTTGATTGCAAAATGATAATACATTTCCTGCCATAAACTGTTCATGAGTAATGGGTTCAACACCAGCCTCATGTCATTGTGTCTGCTAGGTAGCTATTTAGAAACAAAAACGACTGACACTTTTGCAATTAAGATACTAAATTAGGACTCAATTCAGTATGAAATCTCACGAGGATACAAAGTTATATCTAGCTAAGACATAAAAAGCGTATAACTACAAGACCTGCTTTGGGTCACCTGAAAACATATCACAAACTGTTTCTGAGGCTCAATATCCATACTTACATGCCATTTGTAAACTTACTCGAACGCCAAATCATGCTTTTATAAACACAAAATAGGTATTTGATATTCATAATCGCTAATGAATGTGGTTAATAGCAGGGTGCGCTATTAAACAGGGATACGTGTAATGTAAATACATGTAATGTTAGTTTAGCTGGGGCGTTGCCATTTTTGTGATATACTATGAGACTGTCGAAATATGCTTTGTAATTTTGGCGTTGGCGAGTCCAAATCATAATTTTGCGTTATTATATTTACGCTGTATTATCATTAGACATATGTCTAAAAATAATTCAAATATTGAGTTCAATTTCTTATTTTATATGAATTTCACCTATTAACCTCTGACATAATGTCTTTACATGCGTTTATATTTGTCCTACAAGAAGAGCATTTTGACAAAACACAACGCTAAATACAATTAATTTATAAGCTGAACATTATATTAAGACAATTTAGTTTAATTGACTGCATCATTAATCTATCGGCGTTTTCAAGATATCGGTGAAGTAAATTGGTAAAAAGTAAATGTTTCCAAGCATGATTCTTTTATGGAAGATATGTTGGATAGCTAACGAATATAGTGTTCAGTTCTAGACCTAATCTAATTCTAATCAAGAAGCTTAGTTTAGTTGAAAAATTTCTTTTTCAATTTATATGTAATATTATGGAGCTAAATGGCCTCATTATGCAATCATAATGAGATAGATTCCCCGTACTTAACCTAATTATCACAGGTTTAATTTGGAGATGATTAATGAGACAGCTGTTTTAAATTGTTCTTGACAAATATGATCAATAAACTCATTTTCATCCTTTTCTATCTTTAAATTGCTTAACAATACGGGTATAAACTAATTCCGTTTTCAAGGCGGTTATTCAATACTCTTCACGGAAAGAAGCGATTCATTATAGCCACGCACAATTCATACATGAATATCTCTTTTAGTACCTATAAAACCAACATCGAGTTGATTTCTATACATTATTTTGCAGAAATTATGACCTAGCAATATCGTTTTTATCACAGATAACATATTATCGTCAGCCGCATATTTAAAGTTCTGATGTTATCCTAACTGACATGCGATAGCTCTTACATGTACCTTGCTAAATATAAAATTGACATGTCCATCTTTTAAGGCCAGCAGTCAATATGAGTTGACTGAAAATAAATCAATGAATGACCATTTATCTACGGTGGTCGTCGCAAGGGCAGAAATATTTCCCGCCTAATGTAGAATCAAACACGAATGTTAACTAAATTAAATGCTAGTTCAAGAAATCGGATAAGTATATTTTATAGGGACATACCCTATAACTGATGTCGACTAAAAAAACCCAAAACATAAATTATAATAGAATCTTTGGAAGTATTATAACTTAACCTAAAAGTTATGCATTCCCAGTCAGTATCGTTTGAAATATACTGCAGTACCGTAAACCATTCAATAATCTATTTAGAGTTGTTGTTGTACAATTAATGGGTAGGTGCAATTTATTACATAAAGCCTTTATATTGATTAATTGTTGTAAGATGAGGCATTTTTTCGCCAAAGGTTCTTCTTTGAAATTGTATTTATTTATCATTTTACATTCATTGAACACATAATCTATGTTTCGAGTATATAATCTGCTATATGTAGGGAATGCCTCTTTCACATTTCTTTTTTCTAGAGCCTTTTCAGAATACTGCGCAAAATATGAGGGGCGTTCGGAAAAGATGTGGGCTTTCGGTTATATTCGGAAAGTATCAAATAGTTTTCAAAACATTTTTTACCATTTTTCGAAGTATTCTCCATCTGCATCTATGCACTTTTGCCATCTCTGTTGGAGGTTTTGTATTCCTGCTGTAAAGGATGAAGCAGGTATTGTATAACAGTCGAAATCAAAGCTGACCTAAATTCGTATTCGGTTCCCGGATTTTTTGTGTTCGGTTCTGGAAATGATAAAAATTCAGGACTATAGAAAAGGTGTGATAATGATTTCCATTTTAAAAAATGATAACTTCCGCTGTATACGAAGCGGTGTGGGAGAGGGAGTTGTTATGAAGAAGGACGCAACATGTTTTGAAATGAGAATTTTACGCTGTAAGGCATCTTCTGATTGGATAATACCGGGTGCATAGAATGACTGAAAACAACCGAAAAATACAGAAAAAAACTGAAAAGGCACTGAGAAACAATTTATACAACCTTTTATTCAAAAGGTAATGTATAACTTATCATTTAAGTTTTAAATAAATGAGAGAAGTTGTAAATAGTGAGAAATATGGGGAACTAGCCCCTTTTCACTGCTTTGACTGAGCTGTTGTCTCAGGTTTGGTCTGATGCAACCTCGTTCAATTATCAATGATACTAAAAGTAAAAAACGTATTCCCCTCCTTTTGAAAATTACTCATTTAATGATTTTGTCATGCTCACCCCAACAGCGTTTAAGCCATCTGTTAACTGTTTTTGCACTCAACTCACACGGTCCTTGCTCATATCAAGTTGTTCATGCAAAGTTTTGTATGCTGATGTTCTTCCATTGCTAAACCTATCAGCTACTTCCTGCAGCGTTACTCGGTGATCGTGCCTCAACGGGCCTCCCAGACCTGGCTTATCACAAAATCGCTGCAAAACTAAGAAACCAAGCTTAAGTTATAAAACGCAGAACGTGATATGAAGACATCTCCAATTTATTTCTGCAAATATTGCAAGACTAAACACTGTTTGCCATCAGTAATTTTTATAACAGAACGCAGCTCTTCTAACTTTGAGTCCATGTTAGTTCAAACACCTCTCATGTATAAATAGTATAGTTGTTTTCGCTCATGTATAAAATTGCTGTTAACGCACGTGGAAAGAGGAGATTACAAAAAGTCAACATTTCTTCCGCCCCTCCTACCCAAAGCCACCAGTTTTGTTTACATCATGTTATTCTTGATTGCCTAAAGCTGTGACGAAGCTACAATTCCAGACAAGCTAAAATATCATAAATTTTGATTTTCAATAGTTTGCGTGACATGGGCATTCCACTGCACAAATACCTGAACTTACCAAGAAAATCTTGTCTAAATTAATCGTCATGCATGTAGTTTTTTTATTTAGAAATTTTCGCCCTAATTGACCTAATTGAAAAAGTCAGAATTTATATTGATTACAAGACAGCGCATTAACTCGATAAGCTTTCATCCCATCAATCAATTTGAAAAAAAAAAATTCACATCATTTTATATTGATGACAGCTTTTTCAAATGTTACCCTGACTGTCTATCTCAAATATTTTACCACCGATGGTATATATGGACGATTTAACTATTACAAAAGAGTCTCACATAAAATTTCGATGGATACTTTCAGCATTAGAAGATGTGGTATCATTAACCAAATTGATATTCCGTGGCGTACAAACTGGATCAAGAATAACATTTAAATTCAACATCACTGTTTCAACGAAATTGTGACAATGTATGTCACAGGAATGGATAGGATATAAACCTATTGATGTAATGAGATAGTGTATCAATTTTGCATGTTTGTTTAATGTAGTGGATGCAGTCGTTTGCGTCAATGAATTTTTTTTCTGGAGCAAACACTGGTGTTCCGCTAGGATGCTTAGAATAAGTTCAGTTATTACTGTTTCATATAAGCTCAACTCATTATCAGTAAGGATAATGTGACACATTTCCTTCTGTTGTCTTTATGTTTCAGTTTCTGGTGTGGTCTGCAGTTATTTGACCATTTGAGATAAAACATTCATAAATAAATATGAATGGACTGAATACAACATTGTCTAGAATTATGTTGTATTACTTCTTTTCCACTTGTATTGATATCTGTACAAGTGCAACGCGACAACCTTTAAATGTCGTCTGCAAACACCTACCTGATTTAATTATCAGTGTTATTAAAAACGTAATAAAGTCAATAGTATCTACTTTAGGGTGTTTTTGTTCTAACAGGTTTAAAATTGGTTATCCTTTGACTTCATTTTTACATTAATTAATTGTTGCTTTAAATGCCATTTCTAGTCTGTAACTGTTCTTGATACCTTAGCTTGATCACATTTCTGGTAATATATTCCTTATGATAAACAGTTCCTGAGTAATGGGTTTAACACCAGCTTCATGCCATTTTGTCTGCTAGGTGGCTATTAAGAAACAAAGAAGGCTGGAATTTGTGCAATAAGATACTTAATTAGAGCTTGATTGAAAATAATCTAAATTTGTCAATAAAATCTCTAGAGGATGCAGTTGTATTTCTAGATATTAAACGTGTAAAAGCAGATTTATATGGCAGTATCTGATTACTTAACAAAAAGTCTATTAAAAATCTAATATTGCTAAGAGAGTACTATTAACGCTAACTGCGATATGTTGTGACATGATTAACGATACCGAATCTTTTCCGTAACAAGGTATTTGGTGAATACATTACCTTTAAAAATCTACAGTAAACTATTTGAACGGATAGGGCAAATTCATCAGTATCTTATCTTATTTTGCATAGACGACAGCTCTTTTGGATATGGAACATTTACGATGGCTACCCTTTAAAATGTATTAAATACATTTAAGGCCAACAGGCCAACTTCAGTATTTGCTAGTTACAATATTTGCAGAACTATAGTTGCACCGAATGTCATAAATTGAATGTTTTGGTAAACCTATTTGTGATTGTGAAACATAATTAGTACAAATACTTCTGGGACTTCACGTCAGCCGATGAAACATGCATTACATCAAACGATGATATAACAAAAGTTGATTACATTCTGAAAAAGAGGCATATCAGTATTATGTTTTATAACATAGTCCTGTTAAATCTATATATGTCTTGTTATAACATACCAGTACTTTATGCGTGTATAGGAGTTAGCTTCGTCTACTTAAAAGAACCGCATGGTAACTCTGGCTCACCTCAAGTCAAAATCAATAATAACACAAACATTTTTTTTTCGTTAAATCAAAGGCTATATTTCTTTTACAGTAAATGTTTTTATCGTGTTTGGTTTTGCATGTTGTTCTCTACCAGGATTTGAGAACATCAGGTGCTAGAACATGAGTAGACAGTTTTTGTGATTTGCTGACGTCACAACAGAGATAAAAGAAGACCATAAAGACACCTAGCAAATCAGTAATCTAATTACATACGCTTGATTTCTAAACAGTCAAGACTTAAGTGTCCTGTAAAAGCAATGAATTACCCTTCTGGAACCAATAAACAAGTTAGATACCAGTCTATAATTAATTTTATAAGTGGACCCATATAGACTGAAACATTGTCAATGGTGTAAATAAGGAACGTTTACCAAGTTATAGAATTTCTTCGCTATGGTTTATGGTAACTTGCAGTGTCGTATAACGTGACTTATTCAAGGAACGGAACATGCTTTTCTGAGACAAAGGGGGAATTTTGCTAGATAAAGGCTCTAGCGTTATTATTAAAGTCTTTTATGCATGCATGTTCAAAGAAGTGGCTACGGAAATGATAGGGATACATGAACACTTGGCGGCTTTTCTAACGCAACACTTTTTAATACCTAATTTGTTGGAAATGGTTCAACGTATTGATTTGAAATTATGCATACAGTTATTTGGCCATATAAAACGTGCAAATAAGCTTTGCACCTGAGCTGTGCACAATGTTTGCACTATGCACGTGAAAATATTGGCTGGAAAGAAGTATTGGTTGTTTGCTCATTCACCTTTTGTGCACGCCTGGGCACGCCGAAAAACACATAACTTACACATTTGTTCAACTCAGAAAAGCATTGCGCGAATGAATGTCCGCGAACGATGTCGCGCAGTCGGCATGTTTCAGACAGGCCAATCTTTTAAACACGTATTAAAGTTAATCGATTTTCATTTTGTTGTTATTTACCAAAACTTATTTTGCAAATATTTATCATTGTAGAAATAAAACACACAGCTACTCCTGATTTTGTATTCATTTCAATCATATGCATTCTATCCATTTTCGGATAAATCTTGCAAATCATAATTATTGGCGCTGTAGGCTTTGGGGTGCACGTTCGATGCTTTCTGAATTATAACCATTTCAATAAATTCCATAGACAAATCTTGTGTACATACAAAACATTTACACACAGAAATGCAAATGGTTAATTTAAATACAAATTAAACAGTAACCTTTCCACACCATGTGTTTCGAACGTTAAATTACAATTACGTTTTGTGAGTTATGTTTTATTCTGTTCATTTTCTACACGCTTTCATCAATAAAATGTAAAATTTCGATGAAATGATTATGATGCCTTTAATTATAGTTCTCTGAAATTTCAAGGAAATCCATCCACAAATAAGCAAAAATAAATGCATTTGAACGGATGTTGCGTTAGAAAAGCCTCCAAGTATGCATGCTCATGAATGCGCAATAGATGTGTGATGGTCTATATTATCTTTGTAGTTCTGTCGGTGGTGATTCTCATTGACAGACAATTTGGCACAGTTATTTACGCTGTGTCGCTATTAGAAGCATATAATTATGTCTTCTTGTCTACAGATAATCCATATATAATTCATGGATAATGTTTACTGTGTTACTGTCCTAGCGCCTACTGACTGACAAAATGTACGTTCTTGTCAACATATAATCCATACATAATTCATGGATAATGTTTACTGTGTTACTGACTTAGCGCTAACTTTCTGACAAAATGTACGTCCTTGTCTACAGATAATCCATACATAATTCATGGATAATGTTTACTGTGTTACTGTCCTAGCGCTTACTGACTGACAAAATGTACGTTCTTGCCTACAGATAATCCATACATAATTCATAGATAATGTTTACTGTGTTACTGACTTAGCGCTTACTGTCTGACAAAATGTACGTCCTTGTCTACATATAATCCATACATAATTCATGGATAATGTTAACTGTGTTACTGTCTTAGCGCTTACTGTCTGACAAAATGTACGTCCTTGTCTACATATAATCCATACATAATTCATCGATAATGTTTACTGTGATACTGTCTTAGCGCTTACTGTCTGACAAAATGTACGTCCTTGTCTACAGATAATCCATACATAATTCATGGATAATGTTTACTGTGTTACTGTCTTAGCGCTTATTGTCTGACAAAATGTACGGACATACGTCTATACAATCAATGTATAATTGAGCAACTCGAGGTTAAAAAAGACAAATTAATTTAGTGGATTGCATCGTCATTCTCTTGCCGTCAGAGATGCTGAGAAGCAATTTGGTAACAGGTAATTGACTTCAAGATAATGCTTTAATCTTAAAATTAGTTTTATATTAAATTAGCGTATAAAGTTACAGATTATTTCACGGTAACCTTATCGACATTTCCAGTCAAGAAAATTCGTGTATTAATATAAAACCATGTATTTAAGGGCCAGATTTAAATTTGACGTTCAGGCTTACTTTCTCAAAGAAAGTTAAGAACACACATTTAGAATGGAGTTATGAATCATGCACTACTGAAACAATATCATGAGCAAATGAATCATCTCGTCATACCCATAAAACCAACAACTATAATAGCTGATTCAATATCCCGCAGAAAATATGTCCAATCAATACCGTTTATATCACAGACAAACATTACCTTGTCATCGTCTGCCACATGAAAGGTACAGACACTATAAACAGTGATTGCAGGACGATATGAAACATCACAATCTACTATAACACCGACCATCCACACAATCAACATGACTGAAGCCTATAAATTTAAGGTTAGTTATTTCGTGCAAATTGCTATTCAATAATTATACAAGTAAAATATTGCTGCTAAAGCAGCAAAAGTACACGTCATTAAAATGGAAAGGGGCTGTCTGCTTTTAAGTAGTATGTGTAGGAGTGTTATATCTATGTAGGTTGAAGCAAATACCCAACACTTATTATTATTATGGCTGGTTTCCAGAGATCAGAGTCACTAGCTAAAATGACCCTAAGCCATTTCAGAAACTAAAAATAATCACGTGTTTACTGTCAGTCAAATATACAATTTCAACTCAGAATAACTTTAAGCTTATTTGTTAGAGCTTACTAAACATTCTAAACATGTACATGCTAAGGGGTCCGTTTAAAGTTAATTTAACTTGAAAAATAAATATGCCTTTTTAAAATATCCGATTTGTTCTTTCATTATTTTAATCCTGTCGCTTGCAAAACAAGAAAAGGAACGTTATTTTCTCTGCTCATGCATTCTGTAGGTTTCAAATAAAAATAAAGCAAACAGTAACAGCGATTGGCTAAAACTATATTCCGAGTGTATGCCATATCCGAGAATAAGCGAAAGCGCTCTACAAAACATTTCTGAACATGAATAAACACGCTGGACCCGAGTTAACATTTACTAATAAGTGTTACTGTTTGAGTCAAATTGTTGCATACGTGTCATAAATATATAAATATATGTACATATACTTGGCTAATTGGGACCTATGCTGTTACTATAAGCAGCCTATCGTTTTTTCCCATTCATATGCAGATCTTACACCTTTCCCTATACAATCTATTTTGTCTGCAAAATCCAATACCCTTCTTTATGTTTACGCCATTACATGGACAACTCCCTTACTATTTCCGTGCTATCTTAAATTACACACTCTTTGCTGCAAGTTATTTACTAACGATATCAATGTTATTAGTCCTGTTGATTTAAAGATTGTGGCAAAATTGCAAGTTGAGCTATACACTTAATGGTACGAAACAGCATTGGGCTAAAAACACATGTCGGAACACGTGGACACGCTCAGCTTGCTACAGAGAACCAGCGTCTGGTTCCACTTTTATCAAGTAAGTGTTAACCGAAGAATGGAACCATAACTCGGTCACGTGCTCCTCCATAGTGCATTCTCATTCTCAATGTGTAATAAACGGACATTTTTACAAATCATCTTGTGACACAGGCGAGACGGCTGGCTGAAAATTAGGGTTATATAAAAAACACACTACAACTAAAATAGGTTTGGTATAGATCTAAAGCATACATTTAATCAGCAACTAGAATGCAAGAACTATGACGTGACAGTCGAGATATTTCTAACTTGAGACCAGGTGATGAAACTTTCGTTTTTATTTTTGAATCATGGAAGACTGGTAACAGAAACTCAAAAATCTAGTGTATTCATGTTTCGCAAGGAGCACCATCCATAATTTATGGAAATGTTGTATGCCATTTATTTTTTGATACGGTGCCCCAGTTGTTCAAATGCCTTCTCCCTCGGCTCATACTGTTACTATAAGAAGCCTCCAAGTAACAGACGGTCTGACATGTGTACACATCAGTTGTGGCATCACTGTGTCTGGATGCTATAAGAGGGGGGAGTATCGTCCGAGGATCACTAGGCGTTGCTACACAACAACTATTTGGACTTTTACACTCCCTATAAGTAATATATGACGCAGTACCGTAAACCATTCAATGTAGAGTTGTTGTACAATTGATTTATTACAAAAGGCCTCTATGTTGATTATTTGTGCTAAAATGAAGCATTTTTTTCTATATTATGTTGTTCTTGTATTTATTTATCATTTTACGTTCATTAAACACATTATTTATGCTTCGATAATATAATCTGCTAGATGTAGGGAGTGCCCTTTTAAGATGAAGACAAGAAGAGTTTTAAAGTATTTCCTTACAAAGTCTATATAAAATAAGGAATCCCTTGGACAGGGCCACTTTTGACTCAAGTGGTATAAATTGAACAATTGTTGATTGAGTACCATTAGGAAATGCTACATGAAAAATATCTAAGTGCCAGACATAATGGAATCAAACAAAAAGATAAGTATTTCCTGATAAAGTTTTGAAACAAGTGTTTCCTTTTTTGCTGTGACCCTGCGATGTTTTGAATCTTTGCAAGAATTTCGCACAACAGATTATTTGACTAACTAGAAGAAGAACCATATTGCTGTCATTGCCACTGTCACTCCCTGTACATTGTCATCATCCAACTATGTAGGCCCTACTGTCACAGATCACTTAGATGCATGGAAATCCCATTCAGAAACTAGTTCACTGACGTCAATCTATTTACAATACACCTTACCATACACAGCAGCATCTCCAATTCATCCATGTTCTCTGGTTAAATAATGTGTAATTTTGAGAGATTTTCATCATCTTGCTCGCATCTATTTTCAAATACTTCAACTTTTGAACAAGACAAAGCTTTTGGCCTAGTCTTGAATTTCATATCCCTTCTTGTCTCTTTTGACTCGATTCTTTGCCTAAATTGGCCATTGTCAACATTTTAACATATCAAAAACTATACCATGGTCAGCAAATAACTGGGGATAATGTATAAAAAGTGATAAACGACACATACGTAATAGAACGATTAATGGAACGCATTCTATCAAGACATTAAACGATTTGATGGAGACCAAGGTAAATTTTACGATCATTATGTATGAGCATAATGGTGATGCGCATCCACCCTTAAAAGTGAATATTTTATGTTAAATCCCATTAAGTGCATGGATGTTTAATAACATACATAACAAAAATCAGAAGGAAACAAGTTCATGAAAAACAAGTGAACAGAGTATTGCAAAGTGAACAGAGTATTGCAAAGTGAACGTATTGCAATGCAATTTAAAGCCCTCAGCCAAATATGACGGGATGAGATGAACTGATGACAAAAGTTTCATGGAAAATCTTACAGGGGTTTAAAGATAAGGGCATATGACATTTGACACCAAGAGTTACAGACTACAGGTGTGCTTTTCCTTCAGTATGCTGAACAAGATGGTAATAATGCCCCTATATCGCTTAATGGAGTATAATTGAACGAGATCGTCTTTCAAAAAGGTGCAAATAATAAAATAAAATACAAGTTCAGTAAAATCCGTGTAAAACGACTCCAGAAATAGGGGAACAATCTGCATATAAGGAACATATATTCTTGGCCCAATTTCTATTCCTCTTTATTTGATATGAAAATAATGTATGGATATAACATACTTTGGATATAAGGAACAAATTTAAATGGTCCCATAGAGTTCATTATATATACTGTATTTCCTGTAACAATCATGTGAGGCTCTTGTGGGCCAATTTAAGCACATTCACAATTTGAGTAGCAAAGAAGAGCCGTTTGAGCAATTTCAAGAGAACAATCCACGACACACATTGTGAACTTTGGTTGACATCGACCTAGTGGTTAAGGAAGAATTTAACTTTTTCATGTTTTTTTAGCTCTGTAAGCCATTTTGTGCAGTCAAGCAGAATGGTTTGGCCCTTTGGTAGAGGACCATCCAAACAACAATTTTTCGAAGTTCACAGTAAAGGAGATGTCGTTTAGTGACTTTTCTAGTTTTAGCACTAGTGGCCATTTTTGCAGCGAAGCCGAATCTTTTGAGCAACTTTTGGAAGACGACAATCCAAGCAACATTCCTGTGAAGTTACCTTGAAAGTGACCTAGCGATTGAGGAGATGTCATTGGAAGTGTTTTCTATATTTAATCCTGCTGGCAATTTTGTGCAGCTCACACAAACGGTCTTAGCAAGTTTTGGGGAGAACCGCCGGAGCATTATTGTATTGGCTACGAGATTTAAGAGGAGATGCAGTTTGAAGCAATGACGACATGACCTCGAGCTCAGATGAGCTAAATTTCTCTTAATACCATACTTCCTTTTTACTATGAGATTTCAGATACGGTGACCTGCGGTTTCGCAGTAAAGCATTCTATTGTGGTGAGAGCACATGACCGTTGACAGTGCATACGCGTCATGTAATTACGGGGTGGATTCAGATGTGGGTTAAGTGGGTATTCACAGTCGTGGTGGGGATGTCCCTTCCCGTAAAAAGATTTTGAAATTTGTAAAACGACACTTTTTCCTGCAATCTTTGTCGAAATTCAAAACGGCCTAAATTTAACTAAAGGCAAAATAGACATTAATTTTCCCAATGATAAAATTGACTTCCATGTGTCTTTCACTCACACTGGTATTTTGCAAATCCCCAAGAGATCATGTTCTATTTTATAATGTGACATTTTGAGTGTTAACAAAAGTTGATTTGACTTCATGCGACCAAAGTCATAAGGAAAAATAACTGTAATTGTTGTCAAAAAGGGGCCTCAAAGCCGCGTCACAGCAGGTATGATATGTTCAAGACATTCCTTAAGGCAGACGACAATAGCCCCCAAGTCATGTACGAGAGCCTTAAGGAGCCACAGAATCTCAAACAGCAACATTTCAGACAAATAACATTGATCCGAATCACATGTAATGTAAGCGCCTGAATGATGCAGAGCAAGATAGGTATGGTTAACGCTTTATTACAGTAGTTTGCCTCTAGACTATAGAGGATTAATGCGGTGAACTGATACCAAAACAGGTCCCAGTGATTTTCAGACAGAGTGGAAATTATACCGTTTTGAATGCTGCGGCCAGACACGTGTCGGCCGAATGGGGAGAGGGGCCGAGGGGGGAGAGACACGTGCATTAGCATTTTTGATTGCCATTAAGAGAAACATTATTCAAGGAATTGCAAGGAAGACCAACCTCTTGAAACAATTTCATGTTTATTTTCAAACCTGCTTTACGCAAAATATTGCAGCACAAATAATGAGAAAATGCAAGCCATCTATCACTATGACAGATATGATTTACGAGACAAATTATACTTGACAAAGCGTTCTTATGTCTCACTTTCAAATGTATTTAATGTCATTTGGTACACAAACTGAAATATTACTTTATAAATGTATATAATCACTTCATATCTCAAATAAATGTAATAACAAATATATTTCTAGTCTTTGGAAAGTGCACTTTTCTATTGATTTTAATTATCTTTCTAAAAGTCCTTGGAAAGTGCATTTGCTATTGCGCTTCAATCTTTGTCTCAGAAGTGTAATTTTCAACTTGATCCCCTAAGCATATAATGAGTTCAAGTATTATAGCTTATTTCCATTTATAGATGCAACTTCAGTACACAATCAAGTATAAGGATAAGATCAAGTAAGTTCAGTAGTTTTCTGTAATGTTTTTTTCGTTACATCCCTAAGTGAGGAGTTTAGAGAAGTTATGACTAAAAACGAGGGCCATGATAGCCCTATATCGCTCACCTTATTGAACAGACAACATATTGTGCTCTGTGAGCAATTTTTGTGGAAAACCGTCCAAGTGACAATCCTGTGAAGTTTGGTTGAAATTTGCCCAGTTGTTTAAGATATTTTCTCTTTGAAGCTCTGGTGGCCATTTTGTGAAATGGTGGAACAATCCAAGGAACAGTCCTGTGGAGTGTGGTTGAAATGGTCCCAGTGGTCAAGGAGATGTTGTTAAAAGGTTTTCCTTTTTCAGCTCTGACAACCTTTTAGTTCATTAAAGCAGAACTGCTTGAGCAATTCTGGTAGAGGACTGTCCAAGGACCAACCCTGTGAAATCTAGTGGAAATCCACCCAGTGATTAAGGAGATGTCATTTCAAAGTTTTTTCTTTTTTAACTCTGGTGGCCATTTTGTGCATTAAAACTTTTGAGCAGTTTTAATAAAGGACCATCAAAGGAAAAGGTCTTGAAGTTTGGTTGAAACTGGCTCAGTGGTTGAGGAGTAGATGTCGTTTGATGCAATAGCAGACGACAGACATCATACTATCACAATAGCTCACAATGAGCACCTTGTGGTGCTGAGGTGAGCTAAAAACTACAAATTCTCTAATATATTGTCTGAAGTACAAGTTTCCTTTCAATTCTTTCATATATAATGTTTTCAGTTATCCATAAAAGTCAAATGTACATAGTGTTTTCTAGAATTTACTAGTGCAAGTGATAGAAAGTACTATAGCAATTTCATCATGTACTAACACTATTTTCCTCACAACATGTTTACATATTCATAAATCTGATTGTCTTACAAAATATAGTTACTCTGTGATTTAATAAATGACTTTTAATGTCCTAGTGCTGTTATATAAAATATCATGCATATATTATTGCAGTGACCTGTTTTTGTGACCAGTGAGATAGACCATGATCAGTCTGTAGACCTTTCAAATCTGACCATGGTCTACATACACTTTATGGTCTACATACACTTGTTTGTTATGCACTTTAAAACTTCCATTCAGTACCCCTACAAGTGAATATAAAATGTTACTGTCTGTCTACTCCATTTAAGGAATTAAGCAAAGTTAGGGAACAGAACAATCAACCAGCAAAGTTAGGGAACAGAACAATCAACAAGATGACATCCTAGTGTGAGCATATGCAACAAAGACACCTTTGAACAATAAATTTTCTCTTAAAAGTTTGTTTTTCTGATTCTGAGTTCTGAATGAAGGTTTAAATAAGCTTCTTTTTCTATATTGCTCACCTGAGAACCAATGCCCTTAATGGCAATACCAAGGTGACAGAGGCACAAGTTAAGTACATTACACTAGATTATGAAAAGGACTTTGGTTTCATATACATGGAAATCAGTCATGCTCTTTGGCAATCATGTTTTTACAAGTCAGCTTTTCTTCAATAATCTTCATAGATGAACACATAACAATAATCACAGAAAATTATGTTAGTATTTGGAAATTCTGATCAATATTTCTTGAAGAAAAATATTTCACTTAACAGACAAACAGGGAAACAAGTCTAAACACCTGTTTGGCAAACCACATTTCCAAAACAAATTTGGTAGCTGGTAAACACTAGAAACACAACAGTGAAATAATTTCAAAATCTGATCAAGTTTTCTCACAAGATTTTTAAGTCTGCTGCATAATTATACATGTACATGTAATTCTAGGAAAAATAAGTTCCATTCTCTCTGACTGCCATGACCTGTGATATACCAACATGGTTTGGAAAAATTCTATTTCTTAAGAAATGTTCTTTAAAGAAAAGTGCTTTTGCTGATTATAAAGTTATGACAATGGCAAACAGAAGTTGATCACACTTTGTGTACAGGTGAGCTTAAAATGTATGTAATTAAGCTATTTTCTGAACAGGTAAGTTATTATATTCATATAGCAATAAATGATAACAAAAATGAAAATGTTACAATTTTATAGATACACTGATGAGCAACAAAACCTACACTTAGTACAAAAAGCAAGCTGTAAGCAACATGTCATTCTCACATCTTGATTGAATTATCCGAGTATCAATGTATCACAGTATGTTATCTGAAACACTGTGCAATGTGAGTTTTTGGTCAACAGTTTTCCATATTTCATTTTAGTTAATACTAATTTATTTTAGCTTGATTGTGAAGAAAGCTTTGAGCTTCTTGAGTCACTCTCGAATCCGCTTCCTGGAAAAACCAGTACTGATGTCATATGAGGTACGGTCGAAGCCTTGGTGGGGCTCAAACCTGCAACCTCTGTGATGAGCGGCAGACACCTAAACCTCTACACCAACAAGGCATTCTAATACATATTTAGCAGCTATTGGTTTTTGAAGTAATAGACAGCTAAAGGTGCTTTGTATCCTGTTTGATTTTGTTTGATAACGAGTCTTTAGGGATCTGTTGCAGTATTTACTTTAGACATTGATGTAATTAGGCAGGAATATTTAGTTTCAGAGAAATATACCAGGACAACAGTCTATAAGATGATTTATTACAGCTCTGTCACACTGCTACATAAAACCGAAGTGTATAAGGCTAAACAACTTTAATTGTGTACCATATCTAAATTTTTGGGGGAAAAATTGCACAACAAAGTTGTCAAAAAACATGCTTCCACTTAACATTTGTTGATTCCTTCAGTTGGCTGTATCCACATAGGTTAACTATTGGTTCTTAATCAATGCCGAGTTGAAAAGTTGTAAAATGCAAAAGCACAGGAAAAATGATAAATATACACAAGCAAAGCAGAAGTAATGAACTAAATTATTCTTTAAAAAAGTTATACAAGTCTATCTTAATAACTGTTAAAATACCTATATTAAACAGAATACAGGCATAAATTAATAAAAGATTAAAGTGTGATGAACTATGTTTTATACTCCTGGAATAGAGTATAATTATTCTGTTGCACACAGTTCTTAAAGCATCGATGATATTTTTTCAGAGTCCCATTTACTTATTTACAAGTTTCCCTATTTTACTGGCCTATCTGTACCACTTTCTTGCCTATTTTACTGGTCTATCTGTACCAGTTTCTTGCCTAATTTACTTGTCTATCTGTACCACTTTCTTGCCTATTTTACTGGCATTTCTGTATCACTTTCTTGCCTATTTCACTAGCATTTCTACCACGCCACGGTCATCGCACCACTTGCCATTTTACTTGCATCTGTACCACTTTCTTGCCTATTTTACTGGCATATCTGTACCACTTTCTTGCCTATTTTATAGGCCTTTCTGTACCACTTTCTTGCCTATTTCACCGGCATTTCTGTACCACTTTCAGTTAACATTAATGATTTTTCTGTTCCACAATATGTCACATGTGAATATTTACTGAATTGTCAACATCTGTTTTAGCAGTACTTTGTACTTGCAGGCAATGATCTTTTCCTACTGACGATGTTATATAAACATTATTTTAAACACACTAATGTTTTCAGCATTCAAAACAAACAATTTCCTTTTTGTGGCGAGACATAATACAACAAGGGAAAAGTAAATTTGATATACTTTAAAAAGAAAGAATGAAATGTGTGTTTTAGGCTGATTTAAAACAAGAGGGCCCCATTTTATCGCTCACCTGAGACCTACTTATGACAATGTTACCAAACTTCAACCCTAAACTATATGTCATAAACACAAACATTTTATTTGACCTTGTCAAGACAAACCTGACCAATTAACATGATGATTGGCTATAAAATGTGACTTGTAGATTACCATCAATGTTTTCCTCGTAATTGACCTCTTGACCTTGTATTTAATCCTAGGTGATCAACACAAACATTCTGACCAATTTTCATGATGATTGGGTTGTAAATGTCACCTGTATGGCAAGGTTTTTGACCAGGTGACCTAGCTTTTTACCTCAGATGACCTTTATTCAAACTCCACCTAAAATTCATTAAAACAATCATACAGACCAATTTTCATGAAGATCCAATAAAGAAGCAACCTTTATTACTAATACATGGTTATCCCATGATTTGACCCTGTGACATAGTTTTTGACCCCAGATGATCCATATTCAAACTCTATCTAGATTTAATCAAGATAATAATTCTGACAAAGTTTCATCAATATTCCATGAAAATGCAACCTCTATTGCATACACATGAGTTTTCTATGATTTGGCCATGTGACCTAGCTTTTGACTACTGATGACCCATATTTGAACTTGTTCTAGATTTTATCAAGGCTGTCATACTGACCAAGTTTCATGAAAATCCAATGAAAATGAAAGCTTTATTGCATACACAAAGTTGTTCTATGGTTTGACCACGTGACCTATTTTTTTTTACCCAAGTTAACCCATTTTCTTACTCGACTTGGATTTCATCAAGGTAATCATACTGACTATTTAATGAAGATCCAATGAAAATGGAACCTTTATTGCATACACCAGGCTTTTCTATGATTTGGCCCCAGATGACCCATATTCCAACTTGACCTAGATTTTATCAAGGCAGTCATTCTGACCAAGTTTCATGAAGATCTGATGAAAAATGCAGCCTCTATTGCATACACAAGGTTAACTAAGTGTGGATAGACAGAAGACAGACACCAGGCGATCACCATAACTCACCCTGAGCACTTCTGGAAATCAAATCATGAAACCTAATCAGTGATACCACTGCATATATTACTCCTTTATTGTGCATTTAAAAACAATTGGACAAAATATTGAGCTAAAATATTGGCTCTTCTTTGTTTGAAGAGTAAAATGTATTTTTGTCTATATCACAGTACTAAGAATCCAGTTTGTGTGGCCTTAATCAGTAAAATGGCTGTATGTGTATCTATAAAATGAATGCTACATGCATCAAAAGGCACATTATTGATTCCATGTTAGAGATAAATCACTTCAAAGTTAAAATGGAAACAACAATTTTATTTGAAAATATCCATGTAATGCATGTTATGCTATGATTATTCCATTACTTGTACATCAATAACAATTCTAAACTGCCTCTCTTAAAATTGATTATATGAAAATATAGAAAAATACATTACGTTTCTGATTCAAGATTTCATATATATAATTCTATCATATCAGTTAGATTCATTCAAATTTTCTTGGCTATGCATCCAATAAGCACATTAAATGTTTGACTAAAATGTTAACAGTACTAGCACTACACAGAAAAGCACAGTCATTATATCTCTAGCACTAATTGTCAAGGCTTATAACAATTTTATGTACCATTATAAAAACAGAGCAAATACAGATACCAGCATCTATCTTGAGACATGTGTACCCTGTAGAGCAGGTTTTATCAAGAACGTGTACATCTCTGTTCACCTGTACCAGAATGACACTGACACATTCTAGTGCAAATCTTTTTATTAAGGAAAAAAGGTGACAATATTTCAGCTGTTCTTGGAAAAGGCAAACAAAAACAAAATTGTGAAAACAAAGAGACAGGTCCCTGGAGTATTTGTGGAGTGCTTGTTTGCAAGAACAAGTCTTTGTAACAGTACTGACCAAAGATTAAAAGTATTGCTTGCTTAAAATGTTCACCTTACTAGCTAGCAAGTATTCTAACACAAGATCAAGAGTTTGAGTATCTTTTTTCATATGCCAGAAGCCGCAGTATTTATTGCATAAGATTTTATGGCTTTTTTCATATCATTTATATTGTCTGCCTATTTTAGGCATGCAACATTACATTATTGATTTTAGAATTTGAAAATGACACCTTAGTTTATTATATTGAGATGTTCTAAGAAAGAAAAACAATGAAAACATTCAGGGACTAAAAGTACAGTCAAACCCTGTTTTAAAGACCATCTCTATAAAAAAAATATACCATCCTGCAATATAAGACAAGCAGAAGAAAGTTCATTATTAATCTAGAGTTAAAAACACTTTTGAATAAAGACCACCTGCAAACAGAGGGCTTTAGCATTTTTTAAAACTAGTGGCTTTTATTCACAAGTTTGACAGTCACTGTACTTATTATTTCATACACAGGTGAACTGTAGTTTTATTTCAATAGGGCTACCTTTCTAATAAGATTAACACCGAGTCCCCTAAAATAATACCAAAAGTTTATAAGACATACCAAATTTATCTCCCTTTTCTACTTCTCTATGCCAAAATCAGCCTTGTGTAAGCATATAACAGATGAATTTCAGCTACTGAATTTCTACTCATATAAAACTCCACTAAACACAGCTTCATATACTTTATGCACTTTTATAATAATGCTTCAAATTGGCTTGATATGCTTGTATAACTATAAAACATTTTGAAGTATGTAGGTATGTAATTACATAGAAACATTTCAATTACCTACATCTTTCCAGATTATAGATATTACAATTATAATGTATCAAGCTGTTAAAAATAAAATTTAAACCAACACACTTATTTAGTTTGTATGCATCATCTGGCATCTATTGTGTTGAATTTAAACAGACTTTCTAGACTAGAAACTTGGCAAGGATTATTAAATGATAATAGCTTACTTCAAGACTTATTTCATATTCCTGCAAATTGTGAACATTAGTTTCTCTGGTTAGATAGCTGTACCACAAAGGTGCTCCTCTATTTCTGTTATCATTAAAGATCTAGTTGGAGAATATTTAAGCATCACACAAATGTACCAAATCTTGACCTGTCAAAACAAATTAATACAGCTGAACTTTGTTCCCTTAACTCCGATCTGTAAGACATAACCATCCTCGGAGCTCAAACTTGTTTTCTGGTCCCATTATGAAGTACCTATAGAAGATATGCTACACTAACTTCAGATAACTGAACTTGTATACCAAACAAATGAGAGTTTGACTGAAATAACCAATTTTGAAAACAGTTACATAAAAAAAGAGCAACTTGTACATGTTTATGGCAAGTCTGGGTTCCGATTTTGGTAAGGAAGGTATATTGTTCAGAACAAAATATCAATTTACATTGATGTCTTTAACCAGAATTTTATGAATTCTGGTTAAAAGCTGGTAGCTTCTCAATAAGGAGACCATTGTTCAGATTGCAAGTGGTGGGAGGGAGCAGAAAAAGACTTGCAAAAGAAACTGCCAGCTTATGACAAGTATTTTTCATGAATCATCCTTTACAATCAGGTAAGAACTTGAGATTTTTTTTCCTTTTCTAATTGGCTCATGATCATTGTGCTTTGTTGCATTTCCTTGACACAAACTTCTCTTTGAAGTGTCACAGCATGTTGCCAGAACCTCTCTAAAATTGAATGTAGAACAAACTGAAACATTGTAACAACTACTTTCTCTCAAATTGAATTCATGATTCTTTAATGAGTCTTTGTCAATAAATTCAATTACAGAAGAATTACTAAGTCATGTATCAGAGACACTTGCTCATAAACTATCATTACTGTAACAGTTACTATGGAAATACATAAATCTCAAGTCTGTTGTGTTCTCAATGTAATTCCTCTTGACAATCTCTTTTTGCAATTCTCTCTTTATGATAACTCGGGATGGATTCACCAGTACTTAACTTTAAAGGAAAACACCTTCAAAGAATCAGGTAACATAAACAACTGTCTATCATTACTTTACTCTTAGACATAACTGAGATCTAATGCAACATTTTACTGAGTCCATCAAGTTACAGGGAACAAAGTTCAGCTAGCATTATTTTGGCTTTCAGCATCTCTTTAATGTTGTTTAAAGTGCCTTAAATCATTTGTCTTTCACTGCAGCCTAATTTCGCAAATATTGCTTGAATAATTACAAACATGACTTATGAATGTTATGAAAAATGTATATAAAACAATTACATGACTTTGATAAAACCAGAAAGACTATAAATACTGAACACCAGGAGTGAGCTTTCACCAGCAGGTATCATAACATACCTGTAATATTCAAACCTGTATCTACATAAAACTTCCATAGTCAGTACATGTATTACCTCATTTATACAAATATCTGCCTAAAATACTTTATGTACATGGCAAATTATATAACACAATAACACTGCATCCCTTGTGTTTAAGACAGGATGTACTATCCTACTTCTGCTGTATTCAAGAACCTCTCTACTTTAAGTCCAACCACTATACACAAGATGACATAGGGCTGCCAACTTAAACTTAAGTTAGTCCGATGGTAATGAGCAGGATAAAAGGTACTTTAAAAATCAATGGCTAGTCAAAATCAAGCACTAAAGTTTGTTAACACTGAAATAAAAAGTTGCAGCGAGTATATTTCTTTCATAATTCCAAGATCATGTACAGTATACGTAGAAGTCTACACAAGACTGCATGGTTACCATACCAACACAAACTGTTCTTAACTCAGTCAGTTCTAACTAGAGCTATCACTAAATGTGATTAATACCCCCAAAAGACTGCTTTATAAACTAAGGGGCAATAACTCTGTAATTAGTCAAGATGGAGTTATAGTTCTTGTGCACTGCACTTCCTCTCAATGTGCTTGATCATTGTATGAAGTTGTATTGAATTCCAGCCAGTAGTTTTCAAGTTATGCTCCGGACAAGGAAAAGCAACAAAGGGCAATAACTCTGTAATTAGTCAAGATGGAGTTATGGTTCTTCTGCACTGCACTTCCTCTCAATGTGCTTGACCATTGTATGAAGTTGTATTGAATTCCAACCAGTAGTTTTCAAGTTATGCTCCGGACAAGGAAAACTAACAAAGGGCAATAACTCTGTAATTAGTCAAGATGGAGTTATAGTTCTTGTGCACTGCACTTCCTCTCAATGTGCTTGACCATTGTATGAAGTTGTATTGAATTCCAACCAGTAGTTTTCAAGTTATGCTCCGGACAAGGAAAACTAACAAAGGGCAATAACTCTGTAATTAGTCAAGATGGAGTTATAGTTCTTGTGCACTGCACTTCCTCTCAATGTGCTTGATCATTGTATGAAGTTGTATTGAATTCCAACAAGTAGTTTTCAAGTTATGCTCGGACAAGGAGAAATACAACAGACCGCCCGACCGACCAACCGCCCGACCGACCAACCACCGGGTGCTTTTTAACCCCCTAAACTTTTTTTGGGGAGAATAACAAGAGAGCCATAATGGCTCTATATCCCTCACCTATGTATGCTCTTAAGTACAAGATCCAGGCCTTCCAACACATATTTTTGGACTAATTTACAGGATGACTGCATTAAAATATTGCCTCTAGAGTTTTCTAAGACCTCTAGAGTGTTCACAACAACTTCTTTGCTCTGACCTTGTCACTTAGCTTGTTTTTACTTAGTTTTTGACCCCATAAAACCTTGTTTCAAACTTAAAATTGAAATCTTCAGCACAACATTTCTGACTAAGTTTCACAATGACTGCTTCTGAAATTTAGTATTAAAAAGTTCACAAGGTATGACCGACAATATCAGGCAATAACAACGGCTCACCAGTTGAGCTAAAAAGGCAATCATCTTCATAAAACCTGTATAAGAGAAAGAACTATGTACTGTATACTCTTAAAATGAAAGACAGCCAACTCAACTTAATTAATAGCAGAATTTTGACTTTTCATGACGTATGACCTTCGTACGGAATTTTTCGAAGCCCACATTTCACTTCAAGTGTTTGGACAGTGTTGTACTGTACTATATAAAGCCCAAACATGTTGCTTCGTACAAAACATCAAAGCATCTTTTTTTTAGAAATTATTCATAAAAGCTTAGCACAAAGTGATTGTAACATAGCATATTGGTTAATAACAGACCGTTTTAAACATATTATACAATATCATTAAATAAACCATTACAGTAAACTATTTAAATATGGTGAACCATTCTAACAATTGTAAAGCTGACTAAGATATATCATTGGTACAATACCGGTGAATCTTTCACAGGTAAAATCTTGTAAAAGCATGTAAATATTCCAAAAGCAAAATGTCTAAACCTTGAACAACTTGAAATATACTTTACAAAAAGCACAATCATACTGCAAAAATAGATTACCACTGTGACCTTTGTGATAATGGTACGTACTGAAACCACATGTAAAACATGTCTACAACATCAAGATACAGGTTATATGACTAGATGACAACAAAATTACATATTATATGTAGCCTGCTACATACATGTAATATACCATAGCAAATATATGCAAAACAACATTTTAACATAACAAGAGAGCAAAAGTGGCTATAAGGAGCTCACCTGAGCAGGCGTTTGAACTGAACTGACAATAATTAAGCTGTTTTAACCTTGTGCTCTGGTCATCTAAATTTATCAAAATAAATGGTGAGTCAAGCATAGTTGTCTGGGTTTTTTTTCTCTATCAGGATGTCATCAATAAATATCATAGAACAATGCTTTTATTGTAAACAAAATGTCTCATGAACTCTACCCAGATATAAAGTTATGACCAACTATCTTTTTTTTAACAAGCAAGCATACTGGCAGATTTAGTCTGAGTAAAACAAGGTCTAAAACAAGCTTGCCTTTCACAGTGGTAAGTGCACACCCTTCTGATCAATATGAGACGGTGGCTTTCCTCCCAGTAAATTTCCTCTCCATTATCAACATAGTTGGTCTTGAAGCTCACAATCATGTTTTTTCTTAATGTTTCATGCCAAATTTAAGTAAATATTATCATACCTTTATTATTTTAACGAATGGATAAAGCTAAAATCTAGCTAAATTTACACTTGCAACAACTTTTCTTGAACTTTACCTAGTTTTTAATTCAAAAGTTGAATACCGAACAGAAACTTTTACAGACAGGTAGCATGTTGGAAAACACATCAGAGTTGAGCAGTTCCAAGTTGACAGTCAAATAAATGTCACAATACCTGCTCAGGTGAGCCCAACAGCAATATACAACAAAACAGTATTTACAAATCTCAAGTAAAAATGCCTTCAAATTGCATTTTAAGGAAGAACACTGCCTATACATGATATTGCTAACATACCCTTGCTTATAAGCCATTGGGCTAGAGCACTACCTATACTACCATTCTTCTTCTCTCATTATTTCATTTAAGTACAGGTGTATATACTTCTATGTGAAATATGGATAAAATCCAGCAACGTCTGCAATTCTTTGTCCACATCTGTCCCTAGGGCTTGGTCAAGAACTGTCTGAGTATCATGTAACTAGATAACTCTCCCTCCTCCAGACATATAATTGTACAATGGAAGCTGGTCAGTTTACATAACACAGTAATTATATCGTTATATTGGACATAAGGCTGTTATCAAACATTGCCAATGACATCTTCAATATTGACACACTCTTGTTCAGCATTGATATTTCATTGTTAATTTAATAATGATGCTGGTGGTAACATAGTGTTAGTGGTAACATAGTATTAAATTTTCATGTTCTAACAATAAGTTTAGACACTGTAAGATACGTCGTCTTTTTATGAGTAGAAACAATAGACTATGTTCCTGCACAAGCTATTGTTTTGCTGTACACATTCTAATACATGTACAAAGATTTTTAATTACTTGCTCAGAACATTTTTGTCTGTACCTAAAGAAAGTTGTAAAACCAACTTTAGCCAATATTACAGCATACAGTTTCTCATATACAGCCTTCGCAATGGGTATAATTATTTTAGAAATTCATTTCAGGTGTATTTCAGGTATATTTCATTGATCCACCTGGCAATAGATCATTTAGTATGTAAAAATGTTGTTCAATAAACTAAGGAATGTTGCTACAAGCAAACTTCCTAAATCAAGCAGGGATTCTTGAGGAGGAAAATATACATGAACATTTTATACAAATTTCTTTTGATATCTATCTTTGATTTGGTCAGATAATATTTTCCTATACTGGTAGGCAAAGTGGATTGGCATTTATGTATAACAACATTTATTTCTAATATTTGGAAGAATATTAATATCTTGAGGTAAAAGCTTTGTTCACTCTGAAAGCAATGTTACTCTAACAAAGCTTCACTGAAAACAATGTTACCCTAACAAAGCTTCAGTGAAAGCAATGTTACCCTAACAAAGCTTCACTGAAAGCAATGTTACTCTAACAAAGCTTCACTGAAAGCAATGTACCCTAACAAAGCATCACTGAAAGCAATGTTACCCTAACAAAGCTTCACTGAAAGCAATGTTACCCTAACAAAGCTTCACTGAAAGCAATGTTACCCTAACAAAGCTTCACCGAAAGCAATGTTACCCTAACAAAGCTTCACTGAAAGCAATGTTACCCTAAAAAAAGCTTCACTGAAAGCAATGTTACCCTAACAAAGCTTCACCGAAAGCAATGTTACCCTAACAAAGCTTCACTGAAAGCAATGTTTCTCTACACCATTAGCAAACACAAGCTTTGCCCTGAAAGTTAATCTACTTGAAGACTTAAACTATACAAACAGATCCAGCAATGTTCATAAAAATTGAAAAAGCTTTGTACATTCTGAAAGCAATGTTACTCTAACTAATTAGCTGGAACAAGGCTTCATTGAAAGCAATGTTTCTCTAAATACTGAGCTAAAACAAGCTTTCCACTGAAAGCAAAGCCACTTGAAAGCTTTCACTATACAAAGAGATCCAGCATTATGTTCATGAAGAAAATATACGATTAATGCTCATAATAATGTAAATTGAGAGATGTGATACAAACTTTGGAATCTTTACATGTTGATGCATCACTAACCTTCATGAAATATGATTTAAATTGTTTGTTCCTACTCATAAGACATCTAAAGAGAAACCACATACATATGTCAAAATTCAATTAAGTTCAACATTTTCACAGGGTATACCTTTTTTTTATCTTTTTATAGCTATGGCCATTTCTTCTGAAACCAATTTGAACCAGTTGACTGGTTTAATAAAAGTATTAAGGTTACAGCAAAATTAACAGGTTTTTATATTTCACATAACTCAAAAGATTAGCAACTTTAAGAAAAATCTTAATACCTTATCATAAATGAAAAGTTCCTTTATGAATAATAGCCCTGAATTAAAAAATCTTATCAACCGAATAGAATTTCTGTAGTTTTTCATTAGAATTACAAGACAAATTTTGATGCAAAGCATCAAAGGCGCTGCGCATGTTTTTGAAACATGATTAAAGATATCAAAGTCATTTTAGAATTCAGAAACAACCTATCAACGGGGAAAAACCAAATACATTATGTTATATGTAACTGTTACCATAATAAGAAAAAAACCACATTTACTACAGTTTAACCAAAAAATAAACGAATCATAAAACAACCTTCCGTATAATGGTACGATGACGCCCATTAAACAAGGCTACAGCTACGTGGTCAGTAGGCGCTTTTCGACGCAGACGAAACCCACGTGATTAATTTTGTCTTTATTATTGGTCAGTTGTTAGCGATGCTTTACATAACTTTCATTGAGACCCCATGTATCGCATAGTTAGGTGAACGGTCTTATTTATAATGCCACATTTTACTTTAGTATGTAGTAATTAAAATGGGTTTTCATTAATTATTCACGTTGACAACATATGTATATAAACTTCAAAAGTTTAGAGATAGCAAAACAACTATCTAGACGTTTTTCTGAACTTTGATGAATCTGGCCGTAGGGTCCGTAAACAAAAGCAATAAAAAAACCGTAACCTTCAAGTTTGTGGAAAAGTTATTAAATATTCTATGAATATGTCAAAAGTTTTGAATTAACGGTCGAAGACGTATGCATCTGGTATAGTATGTTTGTAACAATTAATACTATTTATTTATCCATTATAGGGAGTTTGTTCAAACATAATACATAGTTTCTAATTACAATAATAATGTTGGCTGCTCCTTTTCGATTATGCAACCCCATGGTACAAAATTAAAACCTATTCAATACTGGCACTGTGCTTCCGCACAGCGCCAATAATATACTTTGCAGTTAGTCATATCTTATAACCTATAAAGAATACAAACAATTTAATGCTATCTGAGGAAACCAGCTATATAATATACAAAATTACTAAAGCCATACTTTCAAATATTTCAAAATGTAATAATGTTAATTGACACAGTTTAAGAATGACCTAAAAAGCTGCATTTATGTTTTTTTTTCAAAAATAACAAGAGATAAACAAAATCATCTTAGTACCATGTGTTTCCCTTCCTCAAAACACAATCAATAAAGTTGCTATGAAGGAGTGCGGGTTATTTATAGGTTATTTATATTTTTTCTTAAGCTAGGCTTGCCCTCAGTAACTGTTGCTTATCAGTGGCACTTCATTCAGAGTACTGGGTTATTTCTGAATAATTCAAGCGAGGGGAAACAGGACATAACCCTCCCTATATTCACAGTATCAATTAAAGTTAAGCAGTTCCACTAACAACTATATAATGTAAACATTGTACAGTATATACCACATGGAGTCAGTTGAAGACTAGAAGAGATTGTTTTGATGTCAACTACTCATACTCTGGGTGAAACCTCAAGAACTGTATCATCCTGTTGGGGAGTGGGAGCTGATGAAGCATTTCTGGTGGAAACTGTTGCAGGATTCGAACTCGACACCTGTTCTGTAAACTCATTGTGCTGGGTAGCTTGTAGATCTGTATATGATCCAGCGTGTCTTCCATGTCATTTAACACAATTGCCATACGACTTCCACAGTGTGAAAATGTTGGCATATAGTTGACTGGACACAGATGAAGCCCGCAGGTGTACCGGTGATACTGAATACAGTGGATTGTATCTGCCGTGTCAGCGCTGAACACATATATACTCACACCAATAGGATTTGTTCGCCGTGACTTCCTCTCGCGACAATGGCATCCACCAGTGACTGTAACGGCAAAGATAAGAAAACCATCTTTGGAGTAAAGAACATCCTTAAGTTCCGGATTTTGACTAGGCCTTGAGTCATCGAGCCTTGGGTTGGAGGCCACAACCTCCCAGCTTTTTACACGTACAACACTTAAGCTATTGTCACTTCCTTGTTGGAAGCTAGTCGCTGCAAGCCGGGTCCAGTTGAACCGTGGGTCAAAGGCAAAGGCTGTATCGAGATATGGCAGTGTGTACTCGCTGAGCAACGTCTTGCTCTTGAGATCATACAGCTGTAAAATAAACACATTGGTGGCACCAGCATGGAGCTGGGGAATTTTGATAAGGCAAACTGAACAATCAGGACTAATCTTGCCCCTTAGTACATCATTGTTAAAACTGGCAAACTGAATGCCGAACACACCAAGAAATTTATCTTGAGACAGGTCAACAATTCCAAACTGGGTTGTCATATTGCGGATCAAATGCAGAATCACCGTGTTGCTTTGGAAACACAAAACACTTTTAACTTGGAAGTTCTGTATACACGACATTTGAGCTGGTACAACTTTGTACTCGAAATGCTCAGCCATTTTTGTGAATTTGCGACGACGGCGGAATCTGAATATTCTAGAAGGCTTCGGTATGTTGATGATACTCTGCCTGCTTGTACAGAACGCAGGGCTGCAATCCTTGAACACAACATTGTTACAGCACATCACTGTCTCACTGAATCCAGCAGCCTCTGAAATATACATGAAATATATAAGATTAAAGTAACTCTGTGTAAACACAAATGTGTTTGGCAACCAGATCATAGAGTTTAATAACCTGGCTTTCAAAATGTGTCTGACTGCAATCCTAAATACCATGTCAGATATGAACAGATCTGCACAGAAAATTTGATTTCTTCAACAGATCACATTAATAGGATATCATATGAAAACACTGTAGCAGATTTCAAACCTTAGACTACGATAAAATTTCAACCTACAGAACCTGCCATTGAACTCTTGCCCTATAATTTTGAAGACTTTAGGCAGACTAACAGATGGATTATTTATGCATCAATTCTTTTTTTTATAAAGACAGTGCCAAATACCATGGGGATATACAAACAGCATGGTGGTGACATGAAGACTCCATCCTAATACCAATGAATACATTTATTAATATTGAACTAGATGTTTAACAGAACATTCACGAAGTTTGTCCCTGAAACAAACATTAATTTACTCTTTTTGTCTAATATACTGCCATGTCTGTTTCCAAGAGGGTTTAATTATCTGATATGCTAGAAATGCAATTAAAAATCATATTTTCATTTCCTGTCATTCTCCGGAGACTTGTAGACAATTATTTAAGTCCTCCGAACTCTTGCTCATTTTCTCTTATCAAAATTACATAAAACAAAACTTTGGCATAAATGAGATAAAGTTTGAAATACCGTATAATTACTTCATTAAACCACTTTCCAAGTCTTAAAGAGAAATAAATCATTTCTCTTTCTGCAGAAAATTTCTTTCATTACCGTTTCTAAGACTTCAAATCTAACATGATTCATGACTTTGTCTCTATATACAAAGAGTAGAAAAGTTAGGTAACTGCAGAACAGAACTCTAAATCATTGTTTATGAAACTGAACACTGCTGGAACAGATATTATTTCATAATTCTAACATGACTCACGATTATTTCTCTATATACAAAGAGTTGAACAATTGTGTTTTATTATGCCATAAACAACGTGGGAAACAATATGCCGCATGAGATTAAATTAATATCAGCCTAGAAAATAACACTTCGCATCTATTCCCTTTTTGTAATATCTTGTCATGTTAGAATTGAAAAAACATCCTTTACAGTGTTATCATCTAATAAACAACTTTTTGTCGTCCTGATGCACAGTTATAAACCACTCAGACCTCTGGCATTTCTGGTTAAACACAACTGGAACAGATGTTATTTCATAAATCTAACGCATTATGCTATTGCTCACCTAGCTTGAACCATGTGTTTCATAAAACTATGTGTTAACTTAATTCAAACAAGAAAATACCTAAAGTTTTCCATTAAGGTAATAAAGGGAACATTATGTTGTAAATGAATTAAAATAGATTGAAAATTCTTGGTATAGCCTAATCATTAAACATTTTTTTCTAAATTATTTTGAAATTCTAAAATGCAGCCAATGGTTTCTGGCATGAGGTTTTCTGAAGTTTCTCCTATAGAAATCTTTGTATACAAGTAACATCACTGTAGGGTAAATTTTTATCCTTGGGACATAATATTTAAACAAATTTGCTTGTTGATCAATAAAACTAGAGCTATCACTAAATGTGATTAATACCCCGGAAAGACTGCTTTATAAACTGAGAAAGTTCGTAGTAAAATAATACCTTGCAAACAAACTAAAGAGATATTGTTCTTGGCAATAACTCTGTAATTTGTCAAGACAGAGTTATGGTTCTTTAACGCTGCACTTCCTCTCGTTGTGCTTTACCACTGTATGAAGTTTTATTGAATTCCAGCCAGTAGTTTTCAAATTATGCTCCGGACAAGGAAAGTAACAAAGGGCAATAACTCTGTAATTAGTCAAGATGGAGTTATAGTTCTTGTGCACTGCACTTCCTCTCAATGTGCTTGACCATTGTATGAAATTGTATTAAATTCCAACCAGTAGTTTTGAAGTAATGCTTTGGACAAGGAAAAGTAATAAAGGGCAATAACTATGTAATTAGTCAATATGGAGTTATGGTTCTTGTGCACCATTCATGTGCTTGACCATTGTATGAAACTGTAATACATTCCAATCAGGTAGTTTTCAAGTTATGCTCCAGACAAGAAAAAGTAACAAAGGGCAATTAACTCTGTAATTAGTCAAGATGGAGTTATAGTTCTTGTGCACTGCACTTCCTCTCAATGTGCTTGACCATTGTATGAAGTTGTATTGAATTCCAACCAGTAGTTTTCAAGTTATGTTCCAGACAATGAAAATGCAACAGACTGCTTGCCCAACCAACTGACCGACCCACCGACCGACCACCAACCACCGGGTGACTCCAATATAATACCCCCCCTAACTTAGTTTCGGGAGGTATAAAAATGCTAGGTAATTATATACACAACTAAGCTCTTGGCATTATCTTTTTCAGCAATAACATTTTAGAGTTCTGCATGGAATGAATTCTTCAAAACAATTTTTGCAGGGAACCATCAATCAAATGTAATCAACCTGTATCGTGGTTTTAGACGAGACCTTATTGACTTAATTATGCCAAATGCCTCCCAGTCACCAAGTGGCTACAATAGCTCACCCTGAGCACATAAAGTAATGAACAAATATACTAAACTACAGTAAAACTAAACAGTGTGAGGAGATATAAACCTGAATCCAATGCATGTTACTCTCTAGAATGTAATTAACTACTCTATCACTTTTACTTTCACTTTAATCACATACTTCAGTTATTTTGAGGATTAATTATCAAATTTCTGTGTATTTTCATTGTGCTTCAATCACTCAACTCCTTGGCAGGGCATCAATAAAACTTGGTTAAGTTTATTACTGCTGTCTCTGAGATTGCCTATCCCTCTGTCTATTATTGAGTTCCAGCTTGCCTTCAACATAGAATCCCTCTTTAACTCTAATACAGAAGAGTTCAATATATGACCTTGACATTGGACTACTGTGACTGAACTGATGATTGTGCGTATCATTTTGGTGAGCAAGAAAATAATTTCATGTATGGCCAGGAAAAACAAGAGGCTCTTAAGGGCTAGTATTGCTCTACTGGACATACTGGACTGTTCTGAGTAAGTTTTGTGAAAACCTTTTAGAATGTTATCCAGGAAAAGCTAATAGAGGTCACTGTGACCTTGAACCACTGATCCCGTAAAACAGTAGGAATCATCTAATCAGTAAGACCAATAATCCTATGAAGTTTCAAGACTGTTGTTGATAATAAGATCTAAAAATATTGATCAGAAATGAGTTTCAGAGTGATTCAACATGACCTTCACCTTTGACCAAATGACCCCAAAATCAATAGGGTTCTTCCACTGACTGATACACTTATCAAATGATAGGATCCTAGGGTCAACGTTCCTAAGTTATTGATCTGAAACCTAACATGGCAAAAACCAATGTCCCCTTGGAGACCTAACTTATTAAGTTGATGACAATGAAACTACATGACATGTAATGAGAAAGTTTGTTCTGTTGACAAATTTAAAACCGAACATTATTTCTGCCTCAATTGCAAGCTAGGAGCTTAAAACATGACAGTGAATATATGACAGAACTAGAGTTTTGCATAGTGCTGAGGGGGTCGACATATTTTGTGCATGATAATGTATAATAATATGTAAAAGACCCATGAGAATGTTGCTTTGACTTAACTTAATTTCATGAACATGATTGTGTTTCAAAAATATTTTGATAATGTAATGTCTGAGTCCTTTCTCCGAATGGAAAGCTCACACGATTCAAATAATGACTGTTCTAAAAACTGCACAGCTGATCTATGTAAAATAATGTTATCCTGATAGTCCCAATAGAGTGCCAATGAACCCTGACCAATCTGTGTTGACATCAGGTTTGAACTCGTCACCAGGGAGATCTGTGTTGTACTGAACACTGTTATACCTTCACAGACATTCTACTACATTCCCTAGTGGGTTTTTTTCTTCTCTTAATTTACCGATAACAGCCTGCTAGTATCTGATAAAGTTTTCCAGTTCAATCTCAGATTAATTGTTCAGGATATGTACATTTGTGTTAAGTAGGTATATATCTCTCCTCAAGCAGAAAATAACTGATATTATCTTACATTCCGACCCATCATCCTGCAGAGTTTAATCAAACTTTACTCACGTTAATTCAGGGGTAGACAAAGGTAATCAAAATAATATCTGTGTTTAAATCAAATAAGAAATTACCTAGAATAGTGCTATGTTTAGGTTACACACAGCCTCATGTTTACTTTACTGAATCACAGGATGTGATTGTATGATTTTCAAAACATGCAGCAAATTAATTATTTTTGTCTTGAGCCGAGAGACTAAAGTTTCCGACAGAATTTGATTTCCTATCTTACAAACAAAGATCAATAATAATGCATTAATAGGTGGCATTATGATTTGTTGTCAAAATGTTAGAATGATATCACAGGTTTCTAAGAGATCAATAAAGCTGAGTTCAAACACAGAAGCCAGTAGACTGTCACAACAAACCATTGGATACAAAAACAATAAACAGTCTGCTAGCTCTGATGACTAAAACATCTCTTTTTCTTTCTATTCTCTCCAGTTAAAATACTGATACAGTTGTTCAATGTGCGTCTGGGTCATGTCTGTTTTTGTTTGATGTTTGGACGAACAGCTTAACTGAGAAACGAAGAGAAATCTCGTATCTTCCTCTCCTCATACTTTGCGCTCACTCTGCCTAGATCTTTTAAGGATGGTAGAGTAATTGTTCATTGCCTGATGCTATGCAAATTTCAATAAAAATCCATGTATCATTTTGTGTAGCGTGATTTCTCTGTCTAATGTCTGTACCCTCATCCCATTGTTCCCTCACCCCAATTGTTCCTTCATCCTCTTTATATCATCATCTCCAATTTTTGTTATTATAGGTCACTACTAACAATTTTGTTACCGGCCGTAAAGTATTTTTCTGCTTTTAGTAACAGCATCTTTACATTTGGCCACCAGTTGTCTTGAATTCAATGCCAGCAATTTCCTCTCTTATACAATATTATATTAATGTAGTATAAGTGGAATTAAAGCCAGCCGCAAATAAAATTGCTGTTTTTAACACTGTTCTATTTTGTAGTTCAATATTTGCGCTATACAGTACCCGACCGCGTATCTATGCTACAGTACCTTGCTCAGTTTTTTACAGTATGGGGGCCGTAAAGTTTGAATCTCTCTCAGGTCTTAAATATCTATGGCTGTTACCAAAGAGTTAATCTGCCTCTACACAGAAGAAATATAGTTTGCCTACCTCCATGGCCAAGTTTCCACTGGTCTAATGAACACTGATGTAGTAGAGCCCAGGACCTTGCCATCTGAGCCTGCCGGTTCATGTTGCTCACAACAGATGAGGGGCCCATCAGCCCATAACAGGGGGCACCCACCTTACTCTCCTCTGCCCCCATAACTGACAGTGGGGTCACAGGCTACATTCCCATCTTGGTGACATCATATTCTGAAACAATATCAACATGTTACAAACAGGAGGGCCAAGATGTTTCTATATCCCTCACCTGAGCCGACAGATAACATTTGAAACTACTACCACTCTACCAGACTAAAATGAGAATATGGCCAGTCTAAATGGTTAATTCACACTGATTGTCCTGTATCTTAACCTAATGACCTAGTTTTTGACTCAATGTGACCCAATTTGACCTTGACCTAGACTTAATTAAAACAAACATTCCAAAGTACTTTTACATGATTTCTAAAAACTTTGGCCCTAAAGCGTCTTCTTCGATTTGACCTGGTAACTTTATGAATGTATGTGATCTAGAGATATGACGAAAAAGTCACCAAATACAATAATTATATTTCAACAAACATCAAAACATGCTGACTTCTGTAGTGTTCACAAGCTTTTTTTATGGTTAGACTAGATTTCCGTTTTTACTTTATGTGACCAAGTCTCAAACCTGAAATAGAATCATTATGACCAATTTTCATTCTGATTAGTTTAAAATTGTGGCCTCAGCTGGGAATGTTCTAAGGTTTTTCTTTGCTATGATCTGGTGACCTAGATTTTGACCTCAATCTTACCAGATTCAAACTTGAACATCAAGGCAAACAGTATGACCTGAAACTGAATAATTTACTTCCACCATATATGACACAGACATCAAGAGATCACAATAGCTTACCTTGACCTCATAACCACAGCATCCCAAGTATGGGTCATTTTACATTATTATTATTACCTTCAACAGTGAGTTTAGTCAAAAAACAAATCTACTGACTCTAGATGAAATTGAAAATTTTGGCATTAAATCTATTAAATTATCACTTTTTTAATTCCTGAAATGTTGATGTGAGTAGTGCACTTGTTCATATAGTACACTTGACCGGAGTTACAAAAGGCTTTGAACGCACTTCCCCATATTAAGAGAACTTTTTTAACTCGCTATTGCAAATGGTTTTGAATGATATATGAACCTCACAATAAAACCAAACTACACAATATTCTCCTTTGCCAACAAAGGCAATCAGTCATTCACATGTAACAATATTTTTCATTGATTTTCAACAGCTAATGATTTTAAAATTGACAGTTTTCAAACTTGTCACTTTATTAAGTATAATTTAGTGTTTATTAAGTCAAATTTTAACAATTAAGAAACCCTAAGGGAGCGAGCGAGGTTTCTTAATTGTTAAAATTTGACTTAATAAACAGTAACTTACTTAGTGTTTGCATAGCCACTGACATGAATTGTGGGCGGAGCTAAAGTGCTTTCTATTAAAGAGCAAATAAAATAAGTTATTTCAGTAGTTAGTTTTAATAAAAAAGAAAGACGTTTATTTGAAAATCTGAGCGATTCGATTGGTGGGAAAATTGGGTCAAACACTAAAAGGTGTTTTGTGTTGTAACTTTACAGAAAGCAACTGTTATTTTCTACCAGATGGTTTTAATCAGATTAGATGACTGTGTCATTAGTCACTGTGTTGGTGATCATGGTAATGCTACTCCTGTTAGTTAAACAAAAACATAGCAAGATGTGTGCAAAACTTAATGCAGTAAATATATATTATTAGGGCAATAATTAATTAATAGTTTCTGTCATGAACACGACGTTAAGATCGAAATATCCGTCAACAAGGGTAACTGTTTTTGGCGGGAACGAGGCTCTGCAAGAAAATATATTCATTCAAGAGTTACATAGCTTGAAAGATACCCCTGCTGACTTTGCTGAAGTTTAAATCCCAAACATGACTTGGCTACTGACCTTGATAAAGTTTGCAAGTAAATCCAAAAGCAAAACACCAAGATCGGTATAACAGCTTGCTCTATGTCCTTTGAACAATTGCCCCACCAGACATTACCTTATCTCTTACAGCTTATTTATTTGCGTAATTAATTTCTTCATACTTTCAAAGCTATTAATGTCACTTTACATGTATATAAATTAATCCTACTGTAATATTAAATGGTAAACCCCAAAAGACGCTTTAAAACTGAGGAAGTTTGTAGTACAGAATACCTTGCAAACAAACTAAAGAGAGATATTGTTCTTGGCAAAACTCGTAATTTTTCAAGATAAAGCATGGTTCTGTACACTGCACTTTCTCTCAATGTACTTGACCATTGTATGAAGTCGTGGGGGGGGGGGGGGGGGGGGGGGGATTAAATTCCAACTAGTAGTTATCGAATTATGCTCCGGACAAGTAAAAGTAACAAAGGGCAATAACTCGTAATGAGAAAGATAGAGTTACTGTTCTTTTGCACTGCACTTCCTCTCATTGTGCTTGACTATTGTATGAAGTGTATTGAATTCCAACCAGTAGTTTTAATAATGCTCCGGACAAGGAAAAGGAACAAAGGGCAATAACTCTGTAATTAGTCAAGATGGAGTTATGGTTCTTGTGCACTGCACTTCCTCTCATTGTGCTAGACCATTGTATGAAGTTGTATTGAATTCCAACTAGTAGTTTACAAATTATGCTCTGGACAAAGGAAAAAGTAACAAAGGGCAATAACTCTGTAATGAGTCAAGATGGAGTTATGGTTCTTGTGCACTGCACTTCCTCTCATTGTGTTTGACCATTGTATGAAGTTGTATTGAATTCCAACCAGTAGTTTACTAATTATGCTCCGGACAAGGAAAAGTAACAAAGGGCAATAACTCTGTAATAGTCAAGATAGAGTCATGGTTCTGTGCACTGCACTTTCTCTGGTTGTGCTTGATCATTGTAGAAATTGTATTAAATTCTACTAGTAGTTTTCAAGTTATGCTCCGGACAAGGAAAAGTAACAAAAGGGCAATAACTCAGTAAAACTCAAGATAGAGTATGGTTCTTGTACACTGCACTCCTCTGATTGTGCTGATCATTGTATGAAATGTTTGAATTCCAACTAGTACTTTTCAAGTTATGCTCCGGACAAGGAAAGGTAACAAAGGGCAAAACTCTGTAATTAGTCAAGATGGAGTTATGGTTCTGTGCACTGCACTCCTCTCAATGGTTTGACCATTGTATGAAGTAATATTGAATTCCAACTAGTAGTTTTCAAGTTAGCTCCGGACAAGGAAAATGCAACAGACCGCCCGACCGACCGACCGACCGACCGACCGACCAACCGACCGACCGACCGACCAACCACCGGGTGACTCCTATATACCCCCCTAAACTTCGTTTTGGGGGTATAAATAGTAAACTGGAATACATTATCATAATTAACATATTACAGTAGATAAAACACGAGTTACTGAATCTAATTTTGAAGTGTCACATAACTACATGTATATTCTCTTATGTAAATTAATTTTAAACGAAGGTTATATATATAGTAGTTAGACAGGAAATATCAAATGAAACCAGTGAATTACTGAAATTAAAGTATATTTTTTCTCCATTTTTCTTTCAGTTAAATTGTTCAACCTCTAAGTGTGCTTGTATTAAGCAAAAGTTTGTTTTTGAACATATGAATTATAATTCAAAGTTTATGCCATGGTTTGATTTGGTTCCATTTTACATCAATTTTCAATGCAGTTTTCTTTATAGTAATTATATATACCATTTACACAAGGGGTGAAAACAGGGGAGTATACAGTGACCAGGCTGCATGGGTGTGCAAGTTGATCATAGTACAGGATGAATTTCTTTGTTCCAGCATATCTGACAAAAATATATACCCCGTCCTTCAATAGGTGAAAACAAGTTCAATAGATAAATAGCACAAAATCAATCAAATATACAGTGCCCATAAATTGACATCCAAAACAATTGTTTAATTTCCTAATTACAAAATATTATAAATATTTCATATTTTCGATATATAAGTCTCTTATTTCAAAATTACAAAATGTATTGCGAATTGAAAACAAATTAAAATTCTGTATTTGTGAAATGTTACTTCATAATTAGAAAAGATATTTTCATAAAATAATATCCATTACCACAAAATAATAAAATGTGTTATGGATATATTAAATAATTGCGCTGTATGTCACTTTAGATATATATCATTTTAATAAATGAAATCATAAACTTTCTATGTTAACATCAACGGAAGCTTCAGTATAAATCAACTGTGACCCCCTATGCCTACCCGACATTATAACATACATGTATATAGCCGTTTCATTTCAAATACATCTAAACATTATTCATCATATGAACTTATATTTTTCATTTTCCTTTCACATATGAAAATCTTACATACAAATATTATATATTGTACTTACTTAGTCCTTTATAAACAAAACTATACAAGGATTATTTTATTCAAAATTTACTGAAAATAAATTGTAGACAAAACACAGTCTTTCCCCAGCTTAAAATTCAGTTCAACTTATCACAAATTGTATCTGCATTTCAATGATTTGCATAAGATAATATCAAAATCCTTACTATCCAATTTAGTTTTTGACAGATTACAATCCATTGATCAATATAAGCAAATGTTTATAATCAGCTGTTAATGCAGACATACATTACAAAATAATTATTTTATTTCAAGAGGTAGCTCCGACTTAATTGCTTCTCCAGCCATCCAATATTTCTAAACTGTTGTGATTATCTTTAATTTGTTTCTGTAATGGATACCAACCTCATTTTAGTGCAAGATTCCAGCTTTATTGCCTACAGCACTTTTGCTTCGATCTCCGAATCTGTGATAACAGAATCCTGAGAACTTAAAACATTCCTAAAAAATTGGCAAGGAAAATGTGACCAGCGCCTTAATTTCTTCATTCAGACTTAAAATAATTTAAGCTGGTGTTAAAACACTGTTATTTCCCTCTTTCCATTAACGGAGAAATGACGGAATTCCCAGGGTGCTTCAGCTAGTTTTTCCAATAGTGAATGGAGAGTATGAACGCATCTTTACATATGGTGCAAATCGACCATTTGCTGAATCGAGGCTGCAATAACAAACTGTTCCTGCAGTCTCATTCATGTTATATAATAAAAACAACAATACAAAACATAAACATTCTATGTTTGTCATTTATATCCAACAATTATTACTGTCTGTTAATGTTGTTCTTGTTTTTTTTATTTTGGCAAAATGTCACAAATACAAAAGTTTAATCATATTATATAGAACAAGTCCTCTGCAATTTAGTGGCTGTAAATGCTTTTAACATAATTGCACAGTGATCCAGCCATTTTTTGGTGTGTGAATAACAGAATAAAACAGTAGTTTAGGCCAGTCCTAAACTATTGCCTGGAAACTGTATTCCTATAGTAGCAGTGACCTTGATCTTTGGGACCCAGAAAGTTATCAAATGCTAAATCTCAATACGAGTTACATTGTACCTACATACCAAGTCTCATGGCAATACCTCATTTTCCCCTGGAGTTTTTGACTGTAGACAGTTTTTCTATTTTTGACCTTGACCCCAAAGACCTAAAACCCCAAGCTACATCTTCATAATATTACAAGCTACCTACATACAACATTTCATGGTAATACCTCATTCACAACACAAGTAAATGGCTGGAAATCATTTTTCTATTTTTAGTAACAGTGACCTTGACCCCAAGAACCCAAAAGAAATCCAAAGGAACATTTCATATAAGCTACCTACATACCAGTATTAATGAGTATTACAAAATTATTGACCAGAAACTGCAACACTGTATCCCAATCTAATAACCTCAATTTCAACTTTGTAACGAACTAATCAAGCATAAGACAATGTGCATTATGCAAAACAGATTGTGTAAATTATTTTTAGATTTCAAAATAAACCACTTTCCCCCTGGTATATTAATACAGCATCAACTTCGTAATTATATCTCAGGAGATGATCTGTAATTAAATCCTTAAAATGGATTTGAAGATGTAATCTTGTGACCTTTGACCCTGAGAAGTAACTGTAACCTATATAGAGCCATATTGATAACATGAAGAGTTGATCAACATTTAATGAAAATCCTTCCAGGAAGTTTAGAGATATACAGTAGTCTCATGACCTTTAGCCCTGGCCAAGTTGAAACATACACTCTACATTTTATCTCAGTAAGATAAATATTAAAGCCATTACTTTCATGAAAATCCTTCAAGGAGATATAATCTCATGACCTTTGACCCATAAATATGCCCTTGACCTTGAGCTACAGTTGGAGCACATAGTCTGCATGCTATCTGACATGAACATCTGACTGTAGTCTCCTGAAATCCCATCAATGGTTTTAGGAGCTATGGTGTGGACAAGAAAAACCAAAACTGCAGTGACCTTGACCATTAGCCATTATGGGTGAAACTGTACTTTTTCTCAATAAATGAACATTTGACTCAAGTTTCATAATTATCCTTCCAGGGCTGTATAGAAGATATGGGGGGGGGGACACAGGAAACTATTGAAGACCCCAAAATGAGGCCCTGAGCTATCAATTCCAAATGAACATCAGGCTTTAATTCCTCTCTGTTTAACGCTACTGAAGTACCAAATTTGGTTATAATAACTCTCTTTTACTTATGTCGACAGGATGGTACAGGACAAAACATGACAGTGCCGCAGCCCAAAAAAACTTCTTTTGTGAAGTTACTTTGGAACAGTAGTTATACAAAATTTCCTGAACCCAGTGAAATTCTCATTATATAGGCATTTTATAAGCTTAAACCTCCTATTTGAAGAGCAATTTCATCACCAACATAGTCACTGATTGAAGGTCAAAATAGTTAATTGCATCAGACAAAGATAATCCTCTCCACTAATCTCCAATCAGGAGTTTGCTACAGTTTCCAATTATGTATCATATTTCTTTTCTAGAAGACCATTATTGTAAATAAGATTTGTATTTTTTGAGCATAGCTTTATGTATTAACCTTCTTTAAATAAAGATGCTTTTATTATTATTATTATTATTATTATTATTATTATTATTATTATTATTATTATTATTATTATATCATTACGGCCAAAATTTCCCTTTTCATAGACAAACTTTGCATGTTGACTGAGAATTAAGTTTGAAACTGAAATCTGATATAAAACTTTTCACAGTATTACTGTTCTATTACAATTCCATATTTTAACACTTATCTAGATGTAATTGCTGTTAAATAATGGATTAACAAAATGCAATTCTTAAAGCTTACTTCTTATTTTAATACAATGTTTAAAAGTTTAAAAGTAAGGTCACAGAAGTTATTTACTATTTATCAATTGAACTTTAATCATCACTACCCAGTATTGTAAACATGCGGTGACCTTGAAAACACTGACATCTTTTATTGAACTGTTGCATTTAGAATGTCAATGTTGTGTTCATCATTGAGCAGATTATTTGTCTTATTCCGATGACAACTCTCTCGTAAAAACGTAAAACAACGTGGCTGATCTGATTTCAGCCAATGAAGCTCGCTCAAGCTTTAATTGCCAAGTCACGACTTACATTTATCAAGAGAAAACATCTAATTCTGTCTTCATCAACAAGAAGCTAAACATGTATTATATACCTGACAGTATTATGTCCACACTATTGCCTGACCAGCAATTCAAATATTCAAAATCCATGCAAGCAGTTGAATAAAATTATTCATAAAATCAAAGTGTTAAAACATTGAATAGGAGCGTAATTAATTAAACACTATGTACTTAATATAACTTTTGCAAATGCAATATAAAAGTGTATTTCATAAAATACATATAAATCATGAAAGAACAGTACACTTACTTACTGTGCATTTTTTGTGTAATTTTGCACCTGACCTGTTCAATACGTAGATCTATACTGAGTAATGAGCGTCTGTTTAAACCACTTTCAAAATTTTAATACAAAATCCATGAAATAGGTTGTAGAATTGCACAATATCTCCCAACAGAGAAGACCTTATAACCAGTAGGTAAAAGCTGATATCTAGCTATTTGAGGAATGTACACTTATCAGCTACCAGTCACTACTGATATTCACAAGGCCCTAGTAAACATAGATAATGGTTAAACGATGGACATCGTTATTATATTAATACATTAATTGTTACTTTTACAACAGTCTTATTGATACAGAAATAACAGTACCTTAGGGTTTCAAGTGAACTATTTATCTACTTTTTGACATTTTCATCCTTAAATCAATTTAGCTCCAAACCCTCATTAATTATGAATCAAACAATTAATATATTCTTTATTTGTTTTCAATTAAGACTAAACTGGGTGTTTAAGATCCAATGTATTCTACCGGCTTGTTTGATCTATTTTTTAACCTATACCTATAATATTCCTTGACATACCGGTATGTAACTTGTAAAAATGCCCTGCAGCCAATTTTAACACGATTAACACCTGTACTTAATTATTTTCAGTTAATTTGCAAAACTGTTTAAAATAAACTTACCTGATTACATAACACTTTACGACACAATACAGAACATATTAGCATTTTATAACTTCAACAGCGACTTCATACATTACATATCTATCTTCTCATCACCATAGATACAACTACAGTAAGTGATTTTGAAACATTTAAATGGGTTTTCATTGCCAACAAGTTACAGAAAAAAAACACTGGCTAATAAAAGAGAAAAGTGCAACAGACTTTGTAGACAATTATACACCTACCAGTAGAAATTACTGGCATGAAGCAAGGATTTCTGTCAGTCACAAAAACTTGCTGAATACAATTTCAGTACCCAGGAAAATTACAACAAGAGGGCCAAGATGGCACTATATCACTCACCTGAGACCTTCTTTTGACAATATGTTACAAAACTTCAACCTTGAACTATATAATTGTCATAAACAAAAACATTCTGTTTGACCTTGATATGACAATCTTTTGACCAATTTACATGATGATTCGGTTGTAAATGTCACCTGTATGGCATACACAAGGTTTTTAACCGGGTAACATAGTTTTTAACCTGAGATTACCCATATTCAAACTCAACCTAAATTTCATCAAGAGAATCATTCTGACTAAGTTTCATGAATAATCAATCAAAAATGCAACCTCTATTGCATATACAAGTGTTTTCTAAGATTTGACCAATAACTTAATTAGTTTTTGACCCTAGATGACCAATATGCAGACTCAATCTAGAATTCATCAAGACAGTCATTCTGACCAAGTTTCATGAAGATCCAATGAAAAATGCATCCTATATTGCATACACATGGTTTTTCCTTGAACCTGTGACCTAGTTTTTGAGACCATAATTATGATCCATGATAAAACATGATTAAGATTTTATTTGGGCTGTCATTCTGACAAAGTTTAATGAAAATCCTATGAAAAATGCAACCTCTATTGCTAACAGAAGGTATTTCTTTGACCTTGTGACCAAGTTTTTGATCCTAGATGACCTATATTCAAACTTCAAACATCAATGCAATCATACTGACCAATTTTCATGAAGATCCAGTGAAAAATCAACCTCTATTGCATATACACAAGGTTTTTCTATGACTTGACCCAGTGACCTAGATTTTTACCCCAGATGACCCACATTAGAACTGGATCTTGCTTTTATCAAGGCCATCATACTGACTAAGTTTCATGAGGATCCAATGAAAAAATGCAGCCTCTATTGCATACACAAGATTTTCTATGATTTGACCCAGTGACCTAATTTTTGACAGCAGATGACCCACATTCAAACTCAACCTAGATTTCATCAAGGCAATCATATGGACCTAGTTTCATGAAGATCAAGTGAAAAATGCTACCTCTACTGCATACACAACTTTAGTGAGGACAGATGGCAGACAGACAACCAACACCAAGAGAGCACAAAAGCTGAAATTTGAGCACTTTGTGCTTAGGTGAGCTAAAAGACAACATCATGGAGTCCGTATTGAACACAGCTGATGAAAATATCAAACATTCTATTTTTGTTTGGGTTAATGTAGCAGCCTGTTTCAACAGTATTTCTGTGTTTCAACAGTATTTCTTGAGTTGTATGGTTAAAAGATATTTAACAGAGCCAGTATTTTAGGGCTCATTCATATTTACTGATTAATATTAAATAAATAAAGTAATCCAAAAACACCATCAAACACAGCATTCCCCAACAGCCAGACTTAACATACAGAATAATGAATCCAGGTACACATTACATATCTCTCTCTTTACATATCTCTATCTTTCTGCTTTCAGGTCTACACTGTCACCCTGGTGGCACGTTTGAATTTGTTGTCTTATTAATATTAATAATAAAAGCAATAACATCTATATTTAATGAATGATGCACTGTTAGATATATATAAATAATACCCATACTTAATATTTCAATGTGGCCTTCTACAACAATAAAAGGAAATAATATACATTATTGAATTATCAATATCATTAACCTAGTTCATAAAATGAAGGAAAAAAAAGCATCCATTAATTTTAACATCATAACGAAATATAAACACAGATACATCCTGTGATTATTTTCAATTAGACTTTGACAAACACTTCACATTAATCTAATATACAATGCATTCATATCACATATCTAAACTTCTTTTTCTTTGTTCAGAAATATAATGTCTTAAATGAAACGATTTGAAAATGTACAAAGTATTGTAGGATGTTTTACTAAATACATCAGAATGATCATCCTTCCTGCTCTTCAACTTATTTTCCAGGGTAGTGTAATCTCGGGCCACACACTTTTTCTTGACTTTCATTAAGGGGACATAATGATGTCTGAAGCATTTCTGTGATGACGATAGATTCAATGTTTCATACCTATGAGCACTGAGCCTGTTGTGTGCTGTATGAAGCAGATATAGAATGACTTGTACACACTTTTTCTTGACTTCCATTAAGGGGACATAATGATGTCTGAAGCATTTCTGTGATGACGATAGATTCAATGTTTCATACCTATGAGCACTGAGCCTGTTGTGTGCTGTATGAAGCCGATATAGAATGACTTGTACACACTTTTTCTTGACTTTCATTACGGGGACATAATGATGTCTGAAGCATTTCTGTGATGACGATAGATTCAATGTTTCATACCTATGAGCACTGAGCCTGTTGTGTGCTGTATGAAGCCGATATAGAATGACTGTACACACTTTTTCTTGACTTTCATTACGGGGACAAAATGATGTCTGAAGAATTTCTATGATGACAATAGATTCAATGTTTCATACCTATGAGCACTGAGCCTGTTGAGTGCTGTATGAAGCCGATATAGAATGACTTGCACCCATCTGTCTAGTGGATGGTAGTCATCTTTCTGAGTCTTTGTTCTTGTAAAGATTTTAATCACCAAGAACTTTTCTTCATAAGTGTCGATCCTACATACAAGTGTGCTTAAAATGACATTACAGTAACTGAACATTGGCCAAGTAAAATCCTTACTGATTCTTTATGTACTTAAAAAGAAGTTCAAAGCACCATGCAAAAGGTCAGACTTGATTGCAAAAGTACAAATACAGAGGATGAATACTCGTTACAACATTTACATCATGAAAATGTCAATTAATTGTCTTTTACATTGATCAAAGATGCTCTTCAAACTGCATCATTAGCAACAAGAATTAAATTAACATTAAATGTTTTAAGGCTAAAGTTTCAGACCCTGCTGTACGATGTTACAGTCACAATTAATGCAACAGCTTCTTTCTACTCCTTTTACATCATTAACAGAATCATCCTCAAATGGACTGCAAGAGTGAGACAAATAATTGCACTCAAGGGCCTTACCATGTATTTGTGTCACTTCTCAACCATATTAAATTATCCATGACATTTCGTCCAGCAAAATCAATGCTACAATCTAAAGAATTTCTGCAATGGCCAATTCTAAAAACATGGTAATCTGGGGCCTTATTTGATCATGTCAGACTTGGTAATAGACCTAACATATCTGGAATCCCTTAAGAGCTTCTTTCCATCTTAAATGAGAAGCTTTTACAAGATTATGCCTAATTGAAGTACCTACTTGTTCCAACAGGCACTGGTGCATTTATTAACTTGACCATTACTCTTAAAAGCCTCTTGACAAGCGCTGATTTCTTCATGAAGTACAATGTAATGCATTTAAATCTTGTAAATAACTCCATCTGAAAATATATACTGTTTGTTTCAGCTGATATTCCATTAACTTATATCAACAGGTAACCTGAGAAAACTAAGAAAAGTATTTCTATTTAACATGTTTAAAGGCCAGTGCTCATGTTTCAGTATGTTACCAAAATATTACCAAGAAAGAAGTCTTTATTACGAACAAATTGTGAAAAAAAAATCTGAATTTAGTTAAGTACATGTTATGCACACAACAGATGTTTTGTGATATTACAAAAAAATATGGCAAAATTTCTATCAACTCTTTATTGTTAATAGTTTGCATAGACAATTATGAATGATTTGAGCTGGGACAAGTACCTGAGTATCACATCGGGTAATGCTTTTACCCGGGTTCTGAATCATTACCTGGTACCCTTCCAGTACGTGACCCTGTCCAAATGGACCACGATGCACCATCCCCTGAGCACCCGTCACGTTTTCTTGGGTGACCATCGTCACCGGGGGACTGGTCACGGTTCGGTTCCCTTGGGACTAATATATTTACATTAACTTTAATGCAATAAAAAATAGAAAAAAATGAATGATGTTTAAACTTCCGCCCAAATTTTAATACGTGCCGCAACAAACAACATACTTTAGGATAAGTAAAACAACCCCGCAACACATAAACTAAAGGGGGGGGGAACAAACACTTTAACATCCAAACGACCTAAACCAAAAACAACATGCAGTCCAAACGCTTTACCCGTGCCACAAATCAAAGAAACCGCCATCGGCTTCTTTGATCTCTGACACCTCTCTTTACTATATAAAAACACTTTGCAGAAAAAAACTTATTTGACAAAAAGAAAAAAAATAACTGGGAAAGCATTGACATTGGCAGTACTCAAATAGAGGCAAGAAAGACAAAACAAAAAGTCCTGCGAACAGGAACGTAGAAAACAGATTCCGTCTGCTTAATAACATTTCCGTAATATCCGTGTTTGTGTGATCCGTACAAAAAAAAAATAAATATAAAAGAAAGCATAATTCGCAACAAAGAGAGGTCTCACAACTGAACCTTGCGGTACACCAAATGTAGCAGACGGCAGTGGACCAACATTCTATTTTGAAAAATCGAATTTTTGCATTTAAAATTGAACATTGGACAATATAATATACATAATAAATATGCACTTTGAGCATTGTCTGTCGACTTTTAAGACAAGAGATACTCAAAGCTCCGAGACAAATATTATTCACCAATATTGACAGTACTTTCAGAAGAATTGTCAAATACTTGGTTGAAACAATTTGAGTAAAATGTCACCTTTATTACAGGCTATTTTCACACCCACCTATTGACAAAAGGCAAGTTGGGATTAAAAGATTGACCAGTTAGGCACATTGTTTACTAATTATTATTTTAAATCTACATAAACGTGATAAAATAAGTTCAGGAGGAAAGAAAACATTTTGAAACAAAACAGTATCAAAAAGAGATTTTTTGAAGTAATACGGGGCAATTGAACAGAATACCCTACATTGCTAATAATAGAGACCGTGATGAAAAATAAAAAGATTTACAGAAATGAGATCACATTTTGTATACCAATAAAATAAAAAAAATGAAAAACTTTTTTAGTCGTGGTCACCGCATTCACGACCGCCACCTGAATCACCGCACCAAATCTCAGCGCATCGTAAATGGTCGCTGCTTACCAAAACTTTTAGTGACCTCGCACCCTGGTCACCTAAAAATTTCTGTCGCGGTGACTGGGTGACATTTGGAAAAAACACCTTGCGTGTACTGTATATAGCTACAGATTAAAATTGTTTAGACCTTTTAAATAGAGAACAAATGACCAGACTGTCACTTTTGAAATGGGTTTCAGTGTGCCAAATAATATCAAAATTTAATGTCTACGATTGAATGCACTAATGAACATTTCTCTGCGACCTGCTGTGGACAAAGTTGACTTTTGAGATACAGTGACAAAATGGAAAGCATCCAAAGAGAAATACCAGTGTTGTCTGGTCAATCCTCCATTTTGTGATGTATCACATACAGTTTTACAGAAGTAAACTGAATAAAACTTCTTAAACATTATTGTATCGATTGATTTTTCAATCGATCCAGTGTTAACAGAGTACAGCAGCTTCCTTACGGCCAAACGCTTTACATACAAACAAGTAATTCCATATATTCAGTTGTTACGAATTATACTGTCTTCTGTTTTAAAAATTATACAGTAACAGATCTAAATAATATCAAAACATTTCAGAATAGCATAATATTATATTGTTGTTTTTCTTATAATTTGTAACTAAAAATCAATGAGGTATCTGTTCTGTATAGAACTATTTTCCTAAGCGGTTTTGATCACAACAGTTTTCTAGTCAGACCGGAGTGTTTCCTCGAGACCAGGTTTTCTGTGTTTTCGACACACTCATTTTGTCAATGACGCAACAGAAATAGCAAAGAGTGTCTCCGAGGCAATTAAAATGTGTATGAAAAATTTACTACAAAAACAACATTTCAAAACCGCTCAAAAGGCTTCAAAATGCAAGATAAGTTGTTTACAAAATACGCTTCCGGTATGGGATATGTCTAATTTTGACCATATTCCATCGTCGTTGTTGTCTGATTTCGGATCGATTCGCATTTTTTACCATTGCGAATATATGTGTATTATATACCTTCATCATGGTATCGTAGACACATAACAAGAGATGGTCGACGAACCTTAACAGAAAAAACAAAAGTGTCTTTCTGAGTGATTTAATGATCATTTTGTAGTAATTTCGATCAGACTGTCACTATTGAAAGGGTTTCAGTGTGCCAAATAATATCAAAGGTTAATGTCTATGGTTGAATGCACTTATGACAAATTCGCTTTGTGGACAAAGTTGACTTTTGAGATGCAGTGACAAAATGGAAAGCATCAAAAGAGAAACACCTGTTGTCTTTGTCAACCCTTTGATTACCAACTATTTTGTTATGTATCACATGTAGTTTTACAGAAGTAAACTGAATAAACCTTCTTTAACATATAGTCATGCCTTTTATTTTTTTACCATAAAAAGTATGACCCTCAGAATATTTAAATGACCCCCAAATTCTGATACAGGGGGTCACAAATGACCCCTTAAAATCTGATATCCCCACATGTATGTGTACAGTTTGTGTTGTCCTGATATTTACACATGTATGTGTGCAGACTGTGTTGTTCAGAGACAATCGATCCTCCAGCACTTTCAGTCCTTTGATTATAAATAGTCATGCCTTATATTATTATATCATGAAGAGTGTGACCCTTGGAGTTTCTAAAAGACCCCTAAATTCTGATACAGGGGGTCACAAATGACCCTTTAAATTCGTAAGTGGCAAAAACACTGGGTGACCGCCAATGTAGCCAAAATAAAATCCCCAGCCAAAAATAATACTTATACAGCAGTACTCTTTGCAAGAATAATTACGTTATTTTGAAGAGGCAAAGCCAATACAACAACTTTTTGAGCAAACAGTTCTAATCATCTGATTTGTAATAATTGTCTGAATTTCTTACCCAATACTACTCTATTGAAACTATGCTCTTATGTAGGTTCATCCCAAAGCCATGATACAAATTGTTATAACACATTTTCTCAGCCTTGATTGCTTGTGTTCTATATACACTTACTTTAAGTTGTACTAAACTCTAAAATATTGTGAAAAAAACAATATGAAATCAAAAGAAAAGCAAGCATCGACACTGAATAAAGTTTCAAACCTGACCAATCCATCATGATTAAAGATAAACATTTTCACAAATTTAATTATAATATTAGTTATATAGATTCTTGACGGGGTAGACCGCCTCTTACAGCCTGTTTGAATTGATATAACCCAAGTCGTCAGGCATATACCCAGTCAAGGATCTATATAACAAATTTATAATACCGCAGATTTATTTCAAAGACAAGAAAACTGCCTAAATTGATGTGGAAATATTTCTGTTATATTTATAAATGACAAAAATGACAGTACCCATGGGAGCCCCCAAACCTTTTACCTTCGTATGATTGCTGTAGTAATCAGCCGATCTTAGTTTTTCTCAGTATTTCAACAAACAAGAGCTGTCCCTCACAAGTGACGAATGCCCCCGAAAGAGGTGCCTCACAGTCTGTGTCCTCTCCATGTGCTCAATAAATGTGCTATGTAATTTTAAAATCCTTCCATGCATGACAGAGTAATCATGCATACAGTATTCCATTACTTTAAACACTAAGTGTGACCTTGACCTTTGAGGTAGGGACTTGGGTCTTGCACGCGACACATCCGCTTGATGTGCTAGACATTTGTGCCAAGTTATTTTAAAAATCCTTCAAAGCATAATAAAAGTTATAGTCCGGACACAAATGTATGCATATATACAGGATTCCATTACCTATAAACTCTAAGTGTGACCTTGACCTTTGTGGTAGGGATGTGGGTCTTGCACGCGACATGTCGCCTTGATGTGCTAGACATTTGTGCCATACTATTTTAAAATCCTTCAAGGCATGACAAAGTTACAGTCCGGACACGAATGTGTGCATATATGCATATATAGAGGAATCCATTACCTTCAAACTCTAAGTGTGACCTTGACCTTTGAGCTAGGGACCTGGGTCTTGCACGCGACACTTCGTCTTGATGTGCTAGACATTTGTGCCAAGTTATTTTAAAATCCTTCAATGCATGACAAAGTTACAGTCCGGACACGAATGTGTGCATATATGCATATATAGAGGAATCCATTACCTTCAAACTCTAAGTATGACCTTGACCTTTGAGCTAGGGACGTGGGTCTTGCACGCGACACGTCGTCTTGATGTGCTAGACATGTGTGCCTAGTTATTTTAAAATCCTTCAATGCATGACAAAGTTACAGTCCGGACACGAATGTGTGCATATATAGAGGATTCCATAACCTTCATACTCCAAGTGTGACCTTCACCTTTGAGGTAGGGATGTGGGTCTTGCACGCGACACGTCGTCTTGATGTGCTAGACATGTGTGCCAAGTTATTTTAAAATCCTTCAATGCATGACAAAGTAACAGTCCGGACACAAATTTGTAAGTGGGGACGCACGGACGGACGGACAGACGGACGGACGGACAGACGGACAGACGGTCAGACGGACAGACGGTGCGATTTTAATATGCCACCCTTCGGGGGCATAAAAAAAGAAAAATAATCCTGTACATGGCTTATGGTGTTTTTGACCCAAAAGCAAAGTAAAGTATGAAATTTTGTATTATTTGCAGTCACATAATAAATAATTTCCGCAAAACTGGTGCCATTTCAAATTTATTACATCATAGTTCAAGTCTATGTCACCTAGACAGTAATGTTTTGGTAGACATCTTTTGTTGCAAGGGGTTCAAGCTAAACACAGAGATTTCTATTCAATTTATCACTTCGGCTTATTGATGTGACACAAAGTAAGGATAAACAGAATTTTATTGGAGTAGGACTTCACTTTATTTATTACACAAAATAAGTAAAACAATTGCAATAGAACACTTTAATACATAATCAGGATAGAAAAGGACATTTGTTTCAGATTCTACTCTGATCTGGCAGACGGGTATTTTATTTCGTCACTCCAGAGGCCGAATTTGTACAGGATGATGTCGTCAGCAGCCGTTAGCAGTAGGAGGAAGGATAATACCAATAGTTAATTTGAAGAGTACTTATTAGTGACAATGACAGTAATTTCATTTTTAAAAAAACAACATTACTGGGAATGGGATTCATGGAAAAAGAACTTGATTGACTGAAATGAAATCTTATGTCTGTAACCCGTTTCGTCTGAGGAGAAACGAAGGTAAAGATAGCATCAATGTAAGTTTTAATGTATTTCAATTTGTAATATTTTTTCCAAATGACCTGTGCAGTGCTTACAAACATCTCTGAAAAAATAGAATTGATGACACGGCAGTCATTTTGTTTTGAACAAAGTTTACAATTCTTCTTCGGCAAAACCAACGAGGCTCCAAACGGGAGACAGTTTATACAGGATTGCTCACGGTGTACAGGGGCTCTTGACCAATCAAAATCTATCAATTTTATCTGCAGTATTATAACTGAGTGTATACAAGTGTTCATAAAGTTTTCCTTCTTTCATTCTTGTATAAAATATGATCTTTCTAGCATTCACATTTGTCCCTACAGTTCACCTTAAAGGTATATAATCAGATTTTTGCTATGTAACAGATTTGTTTGAAACATTAACATCTGATCATTTAGTACATTTATACTCATTTATGTTCACTTAGCATTTAATTCTAGTAAGATTTTCATTGGAGGTATTTTTAAAATTTGATTTCCCTATCCTGGTTGCCAAACCAAGATATAGTTATTTTATCATAAGTAAAAATTTGATACACATACTTTGCCTAAGGAAAGATATAAATATAAAACCTATTTTATTATATTTGTGAAATATTTGCATTAAAAAATATATATTTAGATGGAATTCATTAGAAATTCATGTTTGAAAAATAATTATTACCTCCCTTTACCTATCTTGGGTGCACACCCAAGATAGATTGGAAATAAATGAATTCAGAAGCTACATGTACTAGTTTTAAAACTTGCATTTTGGTTCAGAATGTTAAAATATTTGTATATCTATCCAATTCAAATGAAAAAGTAGAAATTATATTGAAATAAAAAAGAATTACTCAACATCTTAAATACTTTCATATTAAAGGGGAGTATTAATAACAAAATTTTATAAAAGTTAATAAAATGTAAATTTCTGATAGGGATCTAACTCTATGTAATGGGTCTTTTTATTCATTAAATAAATCTCAAACAGAATATATAAAAAGTAAAAATTGTCATAAAATGTTGCTTAAAAGTAATTGACCACCTTTAAGCACTTTCTGCTCTGATAAGGTAAAAACATATGTCATATATCACTTGAACTGTTTGTGCTTCCTGACTCCCACTGGGGATGAAAAATAATGCTGTTAGTAATAGACCATTAGCATAGCAAGAGTTTCCAATTTCCTTTCAGTAATGGATCCTTAGACCAAAAACGTGCAAGTCAAACAAATCTATGTTTGCCAAGAAGGAAAAAAATGCTCAAAGTATGTTCATGCAATAAAACATTTTACAAGTTTTTCTCCAACCAATTACAGACAGACATCATAAATCTGAATTCAGGTAATGTGATTAAAGCTAGAATTAGACAAACAATTCAATTACACTAGAATTATGTGCCTTCGGTAGCTAAATAATAAATCAAACTATAAAACAAAACACCTGAAAATATCTGTTTCTATGGCAGCCAATCAATGGATTGAAATGGGAAATGGTGATAGAAGCCTTTTGTATGTAACTTGCATAGTTTGAGACAGAGAGGGGAAAAAAATCTGCATGAGAAATATTTGTATGCCGAGTACATGCTTTTACAAATGAGGCTAGCTTAGATAATGTGAACTACAGTGACATACTTGAACACATGCAAAATCTTATGGTCATTCATATTCTGCATAAAAGTGATTCCCATAATTGAGGAAATGAAAGTGCTGGAGTGTAAATGTAGGCAAATATTCCAGTTTTAGTCAAATAAGGGGCAGTAACTCTCAAAAGTATTAATCAGATTTTTTGTCACACACAGCTAAAAATTAATAAAGAAATGAATTTAAGGTGCAAGTGTCTCAACATACTTTGATATTACAATTCATAAAAGCAGCGTTAGAAATGATCATAAAAGGTCACTGTCAAGTTATAGATTTTGTACAAGTAACTCTAACATCTAAAGTGATCACGGGCCTTTAAAAACAGACTGGAAAACAACAGAGTATGTCAACAAAAAACATCACTCGCACAGATTTAAGAATTGGTCCATTTAAGCCAATAGAAACTGTCCTATATTGATTGACCATTTCTGGTTAAGATGTTGCCTGGTTTATACATCAGCCTGTTAATATATTTTGTCATGAAACATGACAGTTAACAAAAATACCGTGTCTGAAACAGTGTGATTACTATCGATGAATCAATTTATGGGAAATTACAGAAAAGCCACTTTCTGGTCACAATTTTATGCCCAAGGATGGTGTTACATTCTGATTTCTAGTAAACACATTAAGAAACCTGGAAAGTGACATTTTTCTTTTAGTCAATTAATGGTCAGAAGTCTGAATTGGATCTGTTATTGAAAAGCACAGCAAACTAAGACATTGAAAATGTAAATTCCCCTAATGGTTTCATTTCTATAAAACAATAGTTACTAAATTGCCGTTTTGGCTACCTTAAAAGATATGAGGGACATGACAGCACTGGATTGCTCACCAGAGTGGCCAATGGCCATTATTTGACTCGACAACATACATACCACAAAGAATTGCGTTAATGCCAGGAGAAATTTACAAAATCACCGGGTTTTTGGATGAAATACTGGAAGAAAATGTTTTAGCAGGTAATCATATATTTGTAAGGACATATTTGACAATTTCTTGCATTAATTTTCACAAGAAAATGCCAATTTTAAACATTAGACTAATGGTTCTGATCATGGAAACGCCTAAATATGCATTTCTTCTTACACATTGTTTTTGAAAGGTATGCTAATAATAGGATGAAAATTCTACGGCTTGCATAAAAGTTTGAGGAAACGCGGGTCACTAATCATAGTGATCTGCAATACACCACTTGACAGCTGGTAAAATTTAAAGGCATCACCCGTTAAGCACTCTCAACCAATCAGAACGCAAAAGGTTACCGATAATGGATCACAACAAAGATTCGTTATCGCATGGACACCAGCCAATTGCTGCATGAATTTGTGTATGTGCTGTTCTAACAACACCAAATCTTTTAATTTTGTTAATTGGTTAAATGATTTAATTAGCCACATGTTTGGTGCATAGCGACTTGTTTCTCGATTAATCATCTGCCACTGTTTGAAAAGTTATAGTTTAGATATTAGTTTTATGGCATTAAATTAGTGTAAGTTGTGTCCCTTTGTATTGAACTCGCCATTTGTCAGGCATTTACAAGAAGCTCCTGTAATGAAAACATGGGTAGACCCAGAATTGTTAGCCAGACACTTATTTAATGTCATAAAACTAATATCAGTCGCAATTTCGAATTCTCTGAAAAGTACGGATTATTACGTTGGTGCCGAAAACCGTCAAAGATTATGCAAACGCGCCGTCTGGTGTAATAATGCGAGTGCACATTAAAACAGTGCATGATGATATGCATTGTTCGTCCAACTGGCATGTGTTGATTAACTTAGAAATATAATGCCTATAATGTCAGTATAACATAGCTATATTGGTCACTATTAGCAGTTGGCTTATACGTTAAGACGTTAAAATCATACATCTAAAGTATGACAAATGCAGTTATTAAGAAATACACTTAGTTCCAGTATTATTCATAGAATTTTATGATGAGGGTATGAATGACATCCAAACAATGCAGACAGGATGCTCAACGTAATTTTGACCGTTTCCTCAATTATCTTTAAATGTAAGTTCAGTTTAATAGCAAATACAGAACACTGATATATTAAATGTAGAATACAACAATTCATCTCTCAGAAAGGTGTAATCATTTCTCGAGAACATATCAAAAAGAAACATGTAATTTCAGAGGGACAAAAACACACGAAACAAGGCAAGATAGAATGTCAGACAGCTCAATGTAATTTTTGCACCATAACTGTTCCGTTTAGTGGCGTAAAATAATCTTGTTCAAACACATTTTGCAAGAGGAAACATATCATTTGGAAGTGCCAGAGAGTAGTAGACCTTTCCAGACATCTATGATGCACTTTATTTCATAAATCAGAAAACTCCTAGTCCATAATAAAAGGAATCAATGCATTGATAACATAATATAACAGCCTCCGAGGCCTATCTCAGGATTTAAGGCAATTTATTTAGAAACAATTATTACTTATACCTTTATATCAGGCAATAACAACATCTTTTACTTGTCCTACCCTATAATTGCAAGAATTCATAATGTAAGATAACACGAATCATATCCATGGAAACATAGCAATGAAATAAATGTTGTAACTCTGAGTTCCACTATCTGCAGCCAGTGTTTTTTTTGGGGCCTTTTTGGGGCCGAAATTCGGCCCCATTCCCCTCCCAAATTAATATATATTTTTCCCCTTTTTTGACAAAAAATTCCCCTAAAATGTTGAAAAAAATCTTTGATTTATTTAATCAAAAGATGGCCAAGCTTGTTATAAAAACACGTTTTCATAAATTTAAACGGTTCAAAATCATTTCTTGCAATAATTTGATACCTTACATGTGAAATAGTCGGCCGAAAATCGCCGATTTTTCGTTTGTCACCTATTTTCGCGACCCCGATTTTTTTGATTTTTTCAATGAAAACGGTGTTCCAAAGATTAAAAAAGATACTAATACAATGTTTTCAATTGAAACTAGAGCTATCACTAAATGTGATTAATACCCCCAAAAGGATTGCTTTATAAACTGAAGAAGTTCGTAGTAACATAATACCTTGCAAACAAACTAAAAAGAGATATTGTTCTTAGAAGTTCCTCTCATTGTGCTTGACCATTGTATGAAGTTGTATTGAATTCCAACTTGTAGTTTTCGAAAAATGCTCCAGACAGGGAAAAGTAACAAAGGGCAATAACACTGTAATTAGTCAAGATGGAGTTATGGTTCCTGTGCACTGCACTCCCTCTCACTGTGCTTGACCATTGTATGAAGTTGTATTCAATTCCAACGAGAAGTTTTCAAATTATGCTCCGGACAAGGAAAAGTAACAAAGGGCAATAACTCTGTAATTAGTCAAGATTGAGTTATGGTTCCTGTGCACTGCACTTCCTCTAAATGTACTTGACCATTGTATGAGGTTGTACTGAATTCCAACTAGTAGTTTTCAAGTTATGCTTCGGACAAGGAAAAGTAACAAAGGGCAATAACTCAGTAAATATTCAAGATAGAGTTATAGTTATTGTACACTGCACTTCCTCTGAGTGTGCTTGATCATTGTATGAAGTTGTATTCAATTCCAACTAGTAGTTTTCAAGTTATGCTCCGGACAAGGAAAAGTAACAAAGGGCAATAACTCTGTAATTAGTCAAGATGGAGTTATAGTTCTTGTGCACTGCACTTCCTCTCAATGTGCTTGACCATTGTATGAAGTTGTATTGAATTCCAACTAGTAGTTTTCAAGTTATGCTCCGGACAAGGAAAAGTAACAAAGGGCAATAACTCTGTAATTAGTCAAGATGGAGTTATGGTTCTTGTGCACTGCACTTCCTCTCAATGTGCTTGACCATTGTATGAAGTTGTATTGAATTCCAACTAGTAGTTTTCAAGTTATGCTCTGGACAAGGAAAAGTAACAAAGGGCAATAACTCTGTAATTAGTGAAGATGGAGTTATAGTTCTTGTGCACTGCACTTCCTCTCAATGTGCTTGACCATTGTATGAAGTTGTATTGAATTCCAACTAGTAGTTTTCAAGTTATGCTCCGGACAAGGAAAATGCAACAGACCGCCCGACCGACCGACCGACCGACCGACCGACCAACCACCGGGTGAGTCCTATATACCCCCCTAAACTTCGTTTTGGGGGTATAAATAGCATTATACTTATTATTCACATGTGTTTAAACACCAATGCTGCTAAGTTATGTTCCTGACACCAGTATTTTTATATAAAATTTTGTTATGTTAAATTCCTATGTCTTCTCTTTATATTTGGTCATTAACATGCTTGATAGTTTTTGTTCTTAATTACATTTTTAAACAGTATATTTTATACATTTCCTAAAAAATTCCCCTTTTCTGGCAAAGTCACTAAAAATTCCCCTCCTGATGGGCCCCGCCACCTTTCCCCTCAGACTGAAAAAAAACACTGGCAGCACTTCATCCATTAGGCAGATCAAGCAATAATGACTGCCTATCCCTAACTTAGATTCTTCATTTAAACTTTTCAAAGTTTGATCAACATCTGAATTTATTGTAAGTTATTTTAAAACTAAACCTTGAAAAGCATTGATGACATCATCTGAAGAAATTTGCGGAACAAATTTGATTGTATACAGAATACCCTTGTTATGTCTGACACATTCATGGGACAGTAGAATATACATTTTTCGAACACTTTTGAAATCACTGCATCTATATCAACTGAAAATGGGAAGTGCGCACAATGAGCTTAAAATAAAAGAAATGGTGAAGGATTTTTTAAAGAAGTCATACAAATAAGACATTTTTAAATAGAATTTGCCCATGATGTGTTTCTGTTTGGTTTATGCTTTAACAGTATAGTAATGTGACTCTTAGTTTTTATACTAATTTACTTTAGCTTGATTGTGAAGAAAGCTTGTAGCTTACCAAGTCACTCTCGAGTGTCCACTGTAGTACATTATCACATGAGTTTTACTCTCAGACTAAGTTACCCTTCTTTTGTGACACCCAAGTGCCCGTGTACGTGGCATTAATCACAAGTAATGATCTAAAATCAACAATGAGGACAGCAGATGACATATTCTTCAAACATGTCAAAACTAAAGATTCAGATAAAATTTCTGAAGATTTTGGAATGAAAGGTCAGAAGTTTCGCAGCTTTAGTCAAGACAATACTAAATGATTGTGCTTTTCTAAATCCAAAGGTCTATTATCTTTGCATGATCAGCCAAGCTTCTGGGAGCAATTATTTCCAAACTTGCATTGTCATATGTAGTGATATCTGACATATGAGTCATAAATAGACCAGGAATGTTCCAAAACTTCAGACAAAAATAATTTACAAGCAGACATCTTGGCCTGTGCTAAATTGGAAGCCTCTTTTTGGTCTTTTGACCTTCCTGTAACTGTGTAAATAGTAAAGATGACTGGACTGCACTAATAGGATGGTGTCATCTTTAGATTTGACTTGAAGCAAATTTTATAAAGGTCTGTCCATATAACTGCTGTCATGTACGGACCTTTATAAAATTTGCTTCAAATCAAATCTATTAGTGCAGTCCAGGACCCGGTCATTCAAAACTTTAACAGATGGTTTAACCTTATTTTAAGGATTGTATTTCTACCTTTTGAAAAAATTATTTAAAGTACTGAAGAAGAATAAAAATATGCTAGTGATATCCAACAAAAATTATATTTTGAATCAATTTTTAACCGGTGGTTATAGCTCAACAGACAGTTAAAGTTTCGAACAACTTGGAGACAACTCAAACCCAATATATGTTTGCAAAGTTGAGAAAAACAAAAACAATACCTTTATACCTATAACCAACTGAATATTTGACATTGTAATGTACATTCGTGCCATTCTATCTCTTAATTTATTGTCAAAAAGTATCATGTAAGCTGATGTTCAAACAAAATTGGGAATAGCCCGACAAAATGGAACAGGTTCATGTGTAACGGTATTCCTTTTTTGTTTCTACATGCCGCTGTGAGCTATATGTATAGTTCAACAATATGATTCTTGTGAAAACTCCATATACAGCAAAACCTTATAATGCTGTATAACAAGGGGTTATAAAATAGTGATACAAAGAAAAACAGGACTTGGTGTTTTTAATCAACTGTTTTCCTACATGACTGCATGGCTTTGTTGCAATTCTAGTTGAAGAAAGCCTTACAGATATAAACTCCGCTTTTGTAAAATGCAGTTATATATAATCCTTATTATGAATGATCATGACATTTTCTTCTTTCACAGCTTAGCAATCAGTATTGTAACTTTGTCTATTCATAATTTCTCACCACTTGTTTCCTGTAAACTTACTAATATACATATAACTTGATACTTTCACAGTAACATAATCATGCATCAGTAATTCCTTCATTATCCAGTTTCATGAATGACAACACTGTTAATGACATAAGAGAGCTAATTTGGCAGCATTATTACACTAAGGTTTGACGGCTCATAAAGCTTTGGTGATTGATTAATGGACAGAAATAACCAGTCACTAGCATACATGATCATTAAGAATCTTAACAAAAATTGTGTTTAGAACACTCTGACAACAAGAGCTCACTGTCACTGTACCCTCTTAGTATATCTCAATTAACCATATAGAGCACTGGCGCGAGTGCTTTGACGTCAGACAGGTCAGTTATTTAGCTGTGCATAAAAAGGTTCAGTCTAATTAGATTTTTGACAACAAATTTATGACAAGAGGGCCAAGATCGCTCACCTGTATATCAATTGCCAATAATACAAGGGGTCATGATTTTAACATAATTCGTAGAGGTCCACTACACAATGCTTAGTAACATACTAAATATTTAAGCTCTGCCTGTGGGCCTTGTAATTTTTTGAAGTTTTTCCCTATATAAGCCTATGAGAAATCAAGTGACTCCCCCCTCTTGAGAAGGGTTAAATGAATTCTTTGAGCAACTTAATTGTAGAGCTTCACGCAAGGAACACCCTTGCATAGTTTCATCAACACTGACCCAGTGGTTTCAGAAGAGATGTCGTTTGAATCAAAATGTTGACGGAAGATGGACAATCATCCATTTAGAAATACATTGATCTGTATAGTAAGCAGCAGTCTGTTTTAGTGCCATTTGAGTTGTACAAAAAAGCTGACTACTTAATAGAGGTGTAGGAGTGGTATAATACAGCACTTGTACTTCCCAATGCCACTGAGCGCGCTTTTATCATCGTATATGGCATCATTATAGAGTGTCCCCTTTTACAGACTAAAGGTTCCAGGTTCAAATCCAGCTCAGGCCAAGGATTCTTCACAGTTACAAGGCTTCACAGTTACAAATCTACGTCACCAATTTAAAATAATTTTTGTAAAAGATGAAGTTTAGCTCATCTTTTACAAAAATTATTTTAAATTGGTGACGAAGTTTTGTATCCCGAGATGATCCATTTCAGGGCACTCATTTGGACGATTTTGGGGCCGAATATCGGCCCCATTCCCCTCCTAAAATAATATGTTTTTTTCGTCTTTCTAAGAAAAAAAATCCCCTCGAAAACAAAAATAAAATCGGAAGGAAAATCACAAAGTTACTCGTCGGCCGGACATAAGAACGAATAGTTGTGAGTACGAATCCAATTAAACATTCACGAGCCTTATCCCTTGATTGACTGTTTAATGAATTTTCTTGTAACAGGTCGCCAAATGCGACAAAAAATAAATTCTGGCGCTAAATTCTTTCAGTTGGTGAATTTTAGTGGCGCCATAAAAATAATCTCGGCAATTCTGACGTGTCAATCAAAAATCGATCGTCGTCTGTTGGCTAGTTTACAGAAGAAGGCGGAGCTAATTAGAGGCTATCTGATAACGCACACGTGGCAGTCTTGGTCGTTATCAGAGGTGTTAATTGATAAACAATCATAAAACGAAATATATAAGAGATCTCGGCGAATTTATAATACGTTGTTTGTTACATGGATTTAATAAGCGATGCTTGGTTGACACGACTCTGTGTATTGTTACTATGTAATTCACAGATTGCGCTTCGGGCCATCATAACACGATTCATGTATACCCGTTTTTCCGATAATCACGTGTCATAACAGACTTATAATTTCGGCATTGTTTTTTGGGGTCAGTAATTAAATTATGGAATTACATTGTGCATTTTCAAGTTGCAAATTGTGCTGGACGTAAATTTTCCCCCTACATGAATATATTTATTGGCAATACTCGGCGCCTTCAAAACCTTCAGTATTCGTTTATACTTATCAATACTTATTTTAAACCTTAAAACATACTTTGGACAAATTGTGTTCTATTTAAAATTGTTTAAATCGCCAAAATCGAAAAAACATTAATGTACGAAAATAAGTTAACGGACATGCGAGGTCGCGAAAATATGTGTCAAACGGGGAATGCATACAATTACTTTCATTTTTGAATTCATGGTGCTGCAGAACACGAACAGAAAATTATGATTTTTCGGATATTGCCCTTAGCAGGTGAAAAATGTCACATAATCAAATACATTACCGGCGAAAAATAACATCGAAAACAGCAGATAATTGTTAAAAAATAGACATCTCATTCAACAAAAAGTTTGCATGTGTCACTGAGATGTTTTAATTCATGAAAGAAAAAAATAAATATAGTAGAACAACTTGCATAATCATTTGTTGTATTTGTCAGAAAACTATTATGTAGCTACATCTGTTGGAAATGATTGAAAACAGTATTAATAAGTGTGAATAGTAGTAATATTTATATGGCTAAAAATTCCCCTATTACGGGTAGTCTTAAAATAACGAAAAATTCCCCTTCCAGAGGGTATGGGTACCTGTCCCCAAAAGTTGTCTAGTGCCCTGCATTTTCTTGACCTAGAATTTATCAAGTCACTCGTTTGAAGAAGTTTCATGAAGATCCAATGAAAAATTCAGCTTCTATTGCATACACTAGGTTTTCCTATGACTGATCTATGATCAGGTACCTTGTTTTTGACCAGAGATGACCCATATTCAAACTCAACCTATAATTTATCAAGACACTCATAAAGAGGAAGATCCAATGTAAAATGCAGCCACTACTGCATATAAAGTTTCCCTATGATTTGACCTAGTGACCTAATTTTTTACCAAAGGTGATCCATGTAATAACTCTACCTAGAGTTTATCTATATGTACACTCTTTCTACTAGGTAAGTTTCATGAAAATCCAATACAAAATGTAGCCTCTATTGCATACACAAGGTTAAATGTGAACAGTCAACAGACATCAAGTGAAAACAATAGCTCACCTTGTCGTGGTTAAAATCAGATCGGATAAAAATCCTGTCACTGAAGCATTCTTACATTCACAGTAACTGCTCATGCAGCATTATGAAATTTCATGACACAATGAAGAAAATTTTCCTCTGTAAAAAGATACACCTACAGTACTACCTGACCCCAAGAAGAAATTGTTTTATTGTCTAAACATGTTTCATGAAAATGTAAGTTAGCCTGATCAATTCAGCTCTCAAACCTCCCGGTAGACAGTGACCCAATCTCTATCTATAATTGTTGTTCTGTTCCAATCAACAAACAGCATCTCAGTTCAGTATCTTGGCACATGCTTCTACTGAACATCATGCAAACAAACTATAAAGTTTCTGAATAAAATGTATTTATTTTGGATATATTTGAAGTTTAAGTGCGTCAATGAGTAGTTGCAATTACATTAACTAGCTCAAGTTGTTCTCTAAGGTGAATATCAGTCTATTATTATCAATCTTCCGTAATCATATGAAAAATCAAAATTATAAAATGGTTTACACAATGTCACTTAAACTAAACAGTATATACCAGATGGTAGTGGTTTCGTCAATCTCCCATTTAGTCAATAAGGATTTTTTGTTCAAAAGAGGTTGTGGTTTCATCAAGGTTATTTAATTATATATTTAATTGCTAGTTTGTCATAAATGGGATCAATCCAACAAACCAATTAACATTGTCGTTAGACGTAATTATAGGACAAATTAGGATCTTATGAACAATTTTTTTCATCCAAATTAAGTAATTTGTTAAATTTGAAATAGTTTAGGGCATTAATCATCAGCTTATTAACATCTGAAAGCATTACGTGCTTCGGTCTAAAATCAAATTTTAAACAGATAAATATGTTTTTTTAATCGAATTTTGTGGAATAATTGTAAATGGAATATGAACTTTAATTTATTATTTGAGTAATTACCTTTAAGAAAGTGTGAAATCCTATTGTTATCTGATGGTTACCTTCTTGATGAACTGGCAAAATAAATCCTTATTGACGAAACGGGACCTTGACGAAATCACTGAAATTCAACATACTTCATTCATATTAACTTGTGGAGCAATATCAGTTTTCAAATTGTGATGATTTTAGTTTACACAGAGCTTAATAAGCTCTTTTCAATTAACCGGACAGAAACTACAATAACATTTACAGTGGTCTTACTCTAGCACAAGCAAATTATTAGAGTGGTGGAACCTATGCTGGCGGTATCCCTATGCTGGTGGTATCTCCGAAAAACGGCTATTTACAGAAAAACAGGTGAAGAAAAATTTTCAGGGTACATTCAGCATTGACAGTCGATGAAATGCTTTTACAGCAAACGTAGTAATAGCCGCACGTGCAGCTCTGTGACGTCACATCAGCCGATACAATTGTACTTGATCCATTTCGCTAGAAAATTTCTTAAATATAGACATCAAAATCACTCAGTTAAAGTTAGCATTTTTGATAAAACTTATTTCTTTTGTATAAAAATGTATATTCTATGGAAACTGTTATATCTTGTTAGTTAATATTTAGGCTCTAAAAACTGTTTCCCACCTGTTGGTTGTCAAATATCACATACCGCCAGCATTGGTTCCATTCGAGGTGAAATTTCAAGTTTTGACATGTGTCGTGTCAATAGCTCCCAGGACCACATAGTCAAGTGATGAAGCACATCAACGTCTTGTTTCGATTTAGCAGGGATAACATTATGTTTTTGCTGAGGCAAATCAAAATGGTTAGGATTTCCTGCTTTCTGAACTGCTGATATACATTCAAAATACCTCCAGCATAGGTTCCCCCACTCTAAAGCAAGAACCTGCTGAAGTAGACTAGAGTATTCTTCAACATTTCTATCTAACTCAGCTGATTTACTTCCTCTTTGGCTTCATATTGTATTAATAGCGTTTTCTGTGATATTTTTAAAACCAATTTTCACCATTTACATTTGAAGAGTTTCTTTTCTCTCAATAGCATTCTCAAATTCAACAGATCAACATCAGATCAGCTGATCAAAATTGACTTTGTCAGCGTATTTGAATCAAGCAATCAAAAAAGCGTTGTTTTCTCTACATGCTTTATTTTTTTGCGATTTAAATCACTACTTCTTACCTTCGTGATATTGTCTATCTTTGTTGCTCTGTGTAAATCTCGTGTTCGATTTCATTGATTGTTTTCTTCAGTTTCCCACCATCTGTCAAACTCATCACACTGGTAGGTAGTGTAAGAGAATCGCTGATTGGCTAAAATTGGTAGTTTAATTAAACGGAGTTTTACTTGAAACTTACATTTGATTTTGAAATAAAATATTGGCAAAAAATTATAGTATCATACCTGAGCCTTGATAATTGATTTTACACGAATCGCTGAAAAAAATAATTCACCTCGTTTCTACAATATGTCTGCGCCCTGTTGAAGTTGTTACGAAACAATTTCGCTTTTTGAGGGAAAAGTGGTATGGTGTCTACATTTCTATTGTAAAGATTGTGCATTTTCTTCAGTTGCTTTAGCCAGATGTTCATAAAAACAAAAATAATATCAAACAGGGAATGCCACGTACCAAAAACGCAGCCTCCCCAAAACGAACCCCACATCACCCAGAAGTGCACACCACCAACACACACACACGCGCGCACACGCACACACAAACGACACACACACACACAATCATGTACACACACATATATACACTACCAACACACACTAGCATACAAAGCAAACACACGAGGACAAAACGAACAATTCATAAGACTTATTCATTACACTCTCTGGTTTGACCCTAGCCTAAGTAGTTTGGTGTTTCAGTGTGACACCTTTCACACATCTTTTATAACAGGCTGATGCAATTGCCCAATCGGGCTTTCGAAAATCAGCTTTTTTAAAAATGATTTTTTTCACTTGGAAAAGGTGTGAACACGTTGTGCATGATAAAAACATCTAAAAAAAGTTTAAAAGTACAGAATTATTCATGTTTTCCTGCAAAAATTTGTCTCCGAATTGTGAAGAAAAGACATTTTTGGCATTTTCTTTTAAACTTATTGACAGAAAGTTCTAAAACAGCTCAGATTCATAGAAAATACACACATAATTATAAAGAAACCCAAATTAAGATACACAAAGGTATAGTTTGTTGCGCCGGTCCTTTTTTTGATTTCACATATAAAATATATGGAAACTGAAAGTAGAAGGGCCAAAAACCTGGCGCAAGAAATGGCTGGATGGAATTTGGTGATGTGGAGTTTTTTCATATCTACTAATGCAAATAACATTCCCTAGCTGTTTTAGAAACATTCATGAAGATTTGCACTGAAAATCTTAAAAAATGTGTTTTTGCAGTGATTTCAAACTTATTTTAATTGTGTTAAAAAATCTCAAGATGACTTTTATTCACTTTTAAATTTATTCTCTACATCTGAACTTTGTAATAGAATTTAAATTGTATGAAATTATTCATTTTTAAAAAAGTTTATTTTCGGAAGCCCGATCGGACAATTGCATCAGCCTGTTATAATTCCGAGCTGTGGAAGAATGTGAGCAAAACTAGATAGTCTATCTAATTGTTTGATTGTAGCCAGGCTATTTTGTGTATGTGACAGTTGAAAAAAAGCAAGTATTCCTCATAGTAGATTCCAATTAAAATAAATACCCTCTAAGGAACCGTCTATAACATGTATAACCGGATATAACGTATTCTCGGCTTCGAAGATCTGGGTACTGATAAATTATATACATTTTGGAAAGGTGATTCCTCGGCTTCATCGCTGGTCCCTGTGCATCTTTAATTTTAAAATGTACAAAACCCATGAATAAAAATTAAAGAAGATGACGGTCTACCATTTCCTTGTAACTGTCAAATTTGATTTATAATTATAGTATAATGTTAAAAGCTTTTTGTTTCGTTTGAAATATAGTTAAACTTTCATATATCTACAGTAAATACCGAGTTTTCACCTTTTGCCGAATGAAGAAATGAACTAGACTGGATAATCCGATTAGTTAATTGGTCAGTATGACGTCACTGCGAAGCCAAGAATTACAGAGTATTCCTGATTATACATATAGGGAGGAAAATATACATATACAAAACCAAAGTTAGTTTACCCTTTTATCAAAACTCTTATTCATAATCATACAGATATCTAAAATGCACAATGACAAACCTTAATAATTTTATAACTTTAATTGTTTATATATCTTTTAGGAAATGGCAATGCAAGCACCACTTTCAGCAAGGACATACGTCAGGTATCACATGTACAGAACACTTGTTAGATGTATGAGTGAGAGAGTAAAACAAGAACGTACAAAGGCTTTACTTGATAAGATTATAAGAATAGACCATGCGGGAGAGTTTGGTGCTAAAAGAATATACCAGGGTCAGCTAGCGGTCCTTAGGGATACAGCAACTGGACCTCTCATACAGGTTAGGAAGTAGTGCAGGATCACATGTATACAAGATTGTAGCGATTGGACTTCATAATAATGCGCCCTATTATGTCAAATATAAGGATTGCCCTGTATACTTTAAAGAAGCTTGGTCAGACGCTATTTATTCCCCAGTAAATATTCAGATCTGTTCATACCAGATGAGACCAAAATCTAGGCAACTAAATCAAAATCAAAGGTTAACCAACTGTAGTCACATTTTCAAGCAATAGTAATATATTGTCAGAGTACAATGTTCTATGCCCTTAAAGAAATCTTAACAGTTTTCATTCATAATATTAATATGCCAAATGTATATGATAAACCAAAAACTGGAAATGGTTAAAACACTCCATGAAGTTTCTAATCTTTTGATGTTGAATGATAACTCTGATGGCAGTTGGTCAGCAAACGTGTGCTACTACAAATTTACTAACAAAAAAGACAAGTTGTTGAAAAAGAGTACATCTGTTTCACTACAAACAAACTGGTAGAAGTTAAAAGTACTCTTTTTGATGGTGATAGATATATCTGAAAATACCAAGATGGCCGTAAAAGCAGATTTATTTAAGCTTACTTTGAATACTTTGTCCTGCATTTTTGTCTATTTCGAGATCTTTTTAAATAAAAAAGTTGGAGCTCTTACCCCATTCTGTAATTTCTTGATGACAGGCTGATCTGGTAAAAAAGCCACTGAAAAAGTACCTTTAAAAACAAGCCGGACTGGAAAAAAAGCTGATCTGGAAAATGAGCCACCATATCCTGACAAAAGGTTAAAATAAGCTGATCTGGAAAATGAGCCACCATATCCTGACAAAAGGTTGAAATAAGCTGATCTGGAAAATAAGCCACCATATCCTGACAAAAGGTTAAAATAAGCTGATCTGGAAAATAAGCCACCAAATCTTGACAAAAGGTTAAAATAAGCTGATCTGGAAAATAAGCCACCATATCCTGACAAAAGGTTAAAATAAGCTGATCTGGAAAATAAGCCACCATATCCTGACAAAAGGTTAAAATAAGTTGCGGATTATTATCAAGATTTTAAGGTATATTTTTTAGTATTAAAATGTAAAGCTGCATTAAAGTAATATAATGTATTCACAGTAATTGGTATACCCACTATATCAAATTGAGTTTAAAACTTGCTCAGCATTACTTACATATATTGAAAGTTGAATCTGATACATTGTACATGTAGGAGATGCAGGAAGAAGAAGAGAAACACTTGGCAGAGTTTGAGAAGTTGATGCGAGATCACCGTGCAAGACCAACCGTTCTCTTGCCACTTTGGAACATTGCAGGATTCGCTTTAGGTAAGGTTTTACATCATTTTAGAAAAAAGTATCATAGATGTTGTCTTGATAAATGTTCTTTTTCACATTCTCTAGAAGTATGTCTGAACAAAATATGCAAAAGATGAATGAGAAAACACTGAATTTCGAGATGTTTTGGTATTTCCTGCATTATTTTCTCAAATTTCGTAGAGAAGTATTAGTGTAGGTAGATTGATGTATTGTCAGTCAAATTGTAGTGACAATATTACAATTTTCTCTGCCTTACGATGACCAGCTTTTACATCTTTCTTTGCTGTAATTTCTCATTATTTATTTTATACATTAAGTGTAAGCCATGTAAGGTTCTTGACTCACTCAATTATGTCTTGAGTTTATTTGACCTTTAAGAAACTATGTGTCAATTTTCAAAAGGCTGATTGAGCAGGCTTGGTTAGTATCATAGAGGTAATGACAAAGTTAGTCAATTTTCTATTTATAAATCATTAAATGTTATATTTCTTGAAACTGTTTTGACAGAATACATTCATATAAAAGATGTATGGAGGTATTGAAAATCTAGATAAAAAAATACAATGAGAAATAAAATTACACGTAATAGCACTAAAATACAGAGTGGAATAGACTCTAGTAAAATGTTTATGCAGATTGTCCTGCTTGTACCAGACATTGCAGAATTGTGAAAATTGTTTTTCTCAGACACACATCCATGGGATGCATTTATTATTTATACACATCTGTAGTTGTTTTATATTATTACATACCCAGCAGACTTCACAGAGACAGTAATTGTTCTGGAAGACAGTTTTGTTAACGAATTAGATATATAAGGAACGTAGTGAGAACATTGCTTTGAATTACATGATTTTGAGTTATCTGCATTTAAAATGCATGGAAAATCAGCATGTTTTCAAGTCTTTTGTCAAGTACTATTTTCTAACAGTAGCTTTCATCAAAGGAGCCTATAAACTTGCTAATATTTTTTGTCAAAAACTTCTAAAATATTTATTAAGTGTGATATGGTCATTGTTTTTAAATGTTTATTTGTTATAGGGGCTGGATCAGCACTGTTGGGGAAAGAAGGGGCCATGGCATGTACAGTGGCAGTGGAGTCTGTCATAGGACAACATTATAATGAGTATGTATGTTAAGTATATATAATTGGTCAAGGTATTTGTTTACAACAGTATACATGTAACTTTTAACAATGATGTTTGCAGAATATTGATATTTATGCCGTCTTAGATATCAGTACATGTAGATTGTTTTCAACTTTTGCCTACAGGCATATTTTAAGCTTGGTAAATGATTTGTAAGTCAGTGATAAATGTTGTATTCATACCAATTCATTTACTGTATGGATTTCAGTTGCTATCAAATCTACTTTTCTTGAAAAACCAGTAGCATTGACTATTACACAGGTATAGTCATGAATGGAGTGGGATGCAATTTTCAATTATAGTTTCATACAAAAGATACATTCAAAAACCTGTGTTTTCACATTACATTTGAAATCTTCCTTCAAAACATAAATAGTTACATATGCTGTTGTTAAATCCCCAAATGATCTTTGGATCATCGCTCTGTTCTGTCCGTCAGTCTGTGTGTACTTTAGTCCTCATTTTGTGTTTGAGGTGTAACTTCTATATACATGGAATGGTTTTTAAATAAGTTTATAGTTGTTGCCCATAACACAAGGGTGTGTCATGCCACACCCTGGTCACACTCAGGGCTATAAACATGAAATGTAGGGTTATGTACCAGTTCTTCTTGTCAATGTATATACTGATTTTGAAATAACTTCATACAGAAGTTATCCATACCTCAAAAGTGTGTCATGTTCTACAACAGGGAGGGTATTTTGTGACTTGGTTGTAACTCTTACATGCATAGAATAATTATACCCCCCAACAAGTGTAAGGGGGGATATACCGGATTCAGCTCGTCTGTCCGTCCGTCTGTCTGTCTGTAGACGAAATCTTGTGGACGCTAAAACTCCAAAACCCCTGGTCAGAATTTAACGATTCTTCACAGAAGTGATAAGTACAATGCCTAGTTGTGCATGGTCAAAGTTTCGGGTCACTAGGTCAAAGGTCAAGGTCACAGGGGCTCGGGACAGTAAAATCTTGTGCGCTTTTAATCTCCAAAACCTCTGGTCAGAATTTAATTATACTTCACAGAAGCCTTAAGTTGTGCAGGTCCAATAATTAAAGCATCAAATATTACATAAAATTATATACTGTGTCAGTGGGGTGTTCCGGAGTATTCATCACCTTCAGTGATAGTTATAGTTTTAAATAACTTCATTTTGCCATTAAATCCAAAAAATATGCTCATTAACATAGAATGCAAAAGTCCAAAAAGGGCATGGCAGGATGTCAGAGAAAAGGGCATGGTGCACAAGAACAAGAGCAGGGTGCTGCACCCAACTATTTTGTGCTAGCTGGAACACTGCCTGCTTTTGACATATAATCCTCAATAATGCCAAAAGACTTTTATAAATGTAAGCAGGTGAAGGTTTTCCAGACGCCATTACTCGTGTTTGAGAGTAATTAGTCAGTGGATGATTTATGTGTCTGTCAGTTTCTAACTTGCCTACCAGCTGTAACTAAGGTTACCTGGAAATATCAGATGCTGTAGAGACTGCGATGTTGATTGACTTTCCAAGTTTAGATACACCAAATGACTAATTATAGTGCATCGTTAATGAAAATTAATGAACTATCACTGGATATAGCACTTCTTGGCAAACAATTATTTCTGAACTTTTACAATTGAAAAAGTGTGTGGATGCATTATAGTTCGCCTAAGCACAAAGCAGTGAGGGTAAGCTTTGAGGGTGAGCTGTTCATGAACACAGAGAAATAGGGTTAGCTATAAGGATTTCTGACCACACTTTGTCAGTTTTCTATCAGTCTGTAAACATCAAGTGTGCAGGTACTTCCCATGTTACAATTTCTCTGAGGGGTTTACCCTTGGAAAATCAACAGTGCCATTTCATTATCTTGGTTAAAACAAATGCCTTTGAATTATGTATATGTTATATTTCAGTCAGATACGAGAGCTAATGGAAGATGATCCAGAGAAACATAAAGAGCTCCTTAAGGTAAGATGTGTACCAAAAAAAAAAAATTGAAAACAAACATTCACTGTAAATGGTAGCATTGGTTTGGTGTGTATAAATCAAAATAAAGTTGAAATTATTTCGTATTGTAATAGAACACACAATTCATGGTGTTATTAATTTATTATTTTGAAGCATGCATTGACAAGTCTTAGTGCCTGGCTAAAAGCCCATCATGAAGTAATATGTAAGTGCCTTCAGTGTAGTCTTTGTGGATTAGTATTATATATGTTGATATGTTGATACTTTGGTGTGTACTATAGGTGAGATATCTATTAAATAAGTATTTTGCAATGAAAACAGTACAGTGTCTTTCTGTACAATAGTGTACATTGGGTTTTTTTTTCACACAACATTTAGTTTAGTTTATACAAATTTATTTTAACTCAGTTGTGAAGAAAGCTTGCAGCTTATCGAGTCACTCTCGGGTCCGCTTCTTGGAAAAACCAGTACTGGTGTCATATGAGGAGGTACGGTCATGACCCCAGTGGGGCCTCGAACCCGCAACTCCGGGATGAGTTGCTGACACCATAACCTCTACACCACTCATTCATGTCAATTTCAAACATTGCCAAATTAAACTTTATGATGATGTACCATGTAACAAACTATTCTTGGAAGCCATGATGTACAATCATGGTTAATATTTACCAATATGCAATCGCTGATTAAAATCATGAGTATCACATTAAACATCAAATAACACAGCACATTTTGTGTGTGACTTGAGAATGGATTTTCTGTTTTGTCAAATATGTTTAGGAGAGAATTCTTTTATATTTCAGACAATAAAGGAATTTCGTGATGACGAGTTACATCACCATGACACAGGCTTAGAAAATGATGCAGAAAAGGTATCATCAATCTCTTAGTACATTTGTACGGATTGTTGTACACTTCTACATGTATATAAATATTTTATATTAAATTATTAATGGAAGATCGTTCATAACAACTGAGCATAGATCTTGGCCTTGAATAGTTCTCATATAGGATGGTATTTAGTGCTGGTACTTCCTAGAAATGATATTGTTAACTGCCTGGCAGGACTGTTGAAATGAGCATTAAACTCTTCAGAAAAAAACTTTTGGCCTAGATACACCCCCAATACTTACAGATGGGCTGACTTCACTTCATACCCATGTCGCTGGAGTAAGGAGGATAAGCTGTAACACCAATACTCCCACAAGTCCACCCGTAAAGTATGGAAATGTGTAAAACTGCTTTTACCCGTATCATTATGCTTGTCAAACTTGGAACCAGTCTACACTGCCTGTCGGAGGAGTTCAGCTGCCCAATGATGAAGATATGACTTGTGTGAAACACGGGTTAAAACACCTCGATGTTTTTTGTGTTGTTTGAACCTAGGCATAAAGTGAAGTCTCTATGTGTGTATAGATTTGTTATTACCATAACAATGAAAGATCTAGTAAATGGAAGTAAACAGGTGTATCTGGCATACAATCTATGTAAGTTCTATTTTTAGCTCACCTGAGCATGAAGATCTATTGTGATCGCATGATTTTAGTCGTCTGTCATCTGACTGTTTACACTTCACCAGTCCTTGTGTATGCAATAGAGGCTACATTTTTTTTCACTGAATCATCATGGAACTTCGTCATAATAACTGTTTTGATTAAAACAAGGTTTAGTTTGATTATTCGTCTCAGGTCAAAATCAAGGCCACCAGATCAAATCAGGAAAACATTGTGTATGCGATAGAGGCTATATTTTTCACTGGATCTTCATGAAACTGTGAAAGAATGAATGTCTTAATAAAATTTAGGTCAGGTTTAATTATGGGTGATATCGGGTCAGAAACTAGGTCACAAGGTAAAATCATTGGAAAATGTGTGCATGAAACAATACTTTGGGTGTTCTTAAAGTATCTAAAAAGATGTTTTACCAAGTGTCCATTATGCTGTTGACTGTTGGAATAAAGGTCCTCTGTGTTATGTGTTTATGTTGTTGTAATCCTCTTTTTCAGGCTCCGTTTTACAATGTCCTAACAGATGTAATCAAAGTGGGTTGTAAAGGAGCTATATGGATCTCGGAGAAAATTTAACACATTTCGGTAAAATGTAGGAAACTGTGTGCATCATATAAAGTGCATTTATCACTGATTTAGATCGAGATATACGAGGTTTGTCCAAAAATTATGTGTGAAATATTAAGAACTTGAGAACAAAATGTGGTATCATTAAAAATTTGGTATCTCTAAAAACTACAACTTTTCATTGATAATTACAAGAAATGAGGGACAGCTCTTGTTAACCTGGACCACTTTGTCGTGAATGGGAAAGCCATACTAAATTGCACTAAAAATGCAAAATGTTAATGTCAATCCTTGGCCAATTAGTACAATAAGTTATCCATTAAATATAATTGTAATTTACTCTCTAGTTTTCGAGAAAATGTATGGTTAAGCAAGTTTTTGGACAAACCTCGTACATCTTAGCAGATTTGAGAGTTGGAAATGAACGAACCTCTAAAGGAAGACACTTGTGAAATTACTAGCAGAAACTTTATGTTACTGATGCAATGTTTCATTGTTGATATTTAAGGACTTCTGTAATACTACTGTTGTCTTCATATTTTCAAGGTTATTAAAGTTCATATTTTTGCAACATAAAAGTTTGTCTTTCATACATTTTCACATCTGTTGCATGAAAAATAAATGACTAAATATCACTGTTGATGTATTATTCTGTTTGTAACAGATTTACATTTAATTTTTTTTAGTGAAATGCATTTGAATGTTAAAAGATTTATGTGAACAAAAAAAATCTAAATATTCTTTTTTCAGGCCTGTTCTGCACCCAAAACCTTTGTATTTTGAGTATCATTTAAATTTGTCTTGGTTTTTAAACTTTTCTTTTCTGTTTTATAGTAAAATGTAAGGCATGAGTTTTGTATGATGGAAGTTGAAAGAATATTGTTACCTGTTAGTAAAAAAATGAAAATTGCTTGGTTTTGCTTGTGTTTTATGTTGCCCATAAGGTCTTTGCCAAAATAATGATTGTGTACACAGTATCACTGTTTACAATATCATGATAGACATGAACTAAAATTGGCCATTCTTGTGATCCCATAAGGGCACCTATAGGAGGTGAGGGCACTTGGATTGAACAAGAGGGTGCTGGTAGAGAACATGAGAGAATTGGTAGAGCACAGTTGGTCATTAGTAGAGACAACATGGGGGTTCTGGTTGAGCACATTGGTAAAGAAAAGAGCATAATGGTAAAGATCAAAGAATAAAGGGGCATTGGTATAGAACATGAGAACATAGGTAGAATGCATGATGACATTGGTAGAGGACATGAAGGCATGTATGTTACAATACTGAATGATTCTAAACTAAAGGAAGGCTTATTCACAGTCAAAACTGGGTGGTTTAAAGTTCACTTTAAGCTCTGGTATAGAACATGAGGGCATTGGTATAAAACACAAGGGTATTGGTATAGAACAGGAAGGCATCGGTAGAGAACACAAGGGCATTGGTATAGAACACAAGGGCATCGTGGCCATTGGTATAGAACACGAGGGCATTGGTAGAGAACAGTAGGGCATTAGTATAGAACACGAGGGCATTGGTAGAGAGCAAGAGGGCATTGGTAGAGAACACGAGAGCATTGATATAGAACACAAGGGCATTGGTAGAGAACATGAGGGCACTGGTATAGAACACAAAGGCATTGGTATAGATCACGAGGGCATTGGTATAGAACACGAGGGCACTGGTATAGAACTTGAGGGCATTGGTAAAGAACACTGCAAACTGACTAAAGTACATGACCTCCCTCAGGGAAAATCTGATGATTTAAGATTCAATTTCATCTTGATTAACCAGATTACGTATAAGGCTATTTTTCATCTCAGCCAATCAGTGAACTCGTTTCAAAAGATGTTCTTTCAGTTACAAATTGCTACTTCCGTGGCATGAGTTCATACATAGTGATCTACCTAGATTACACTACAAAAATAGATCCACAGTTTTGGTTTCCAGATCATTTAAGATAAGTTTTAGTAACTGCAGCTGTGAATCCAGGACATTGTAAAAATTATGAAAGCTCCATATACATTTTGGGATCCCATCTAAATTTTGGTCTTTTTCAGAGAAAAATAGATTTTATTTTCACTTTCAAATCCTTGAAAGCAACAGTCCGATTGACTGGCGGAAGGGTCCTCTGAACATAACCTTTTATCGGGTGTCCTCATATCCTACACAGCACAGCTTTTTAGTTCACCTGGTACAAAGCACCAAGTTGAGCTATTTGGATCACTTGTCATCCATCGTCCATCCGCCATTTCCTTCAAACAAAATCTTTTGGTATATTGTGCGCTCATATCTCTCCGGCGAAATTCTGGCATATTGTGTGCCCACATCACTTTGGATATTTTTTTAATTCTGTGTTCACATCACTCAGGATATTTCAGAATATTGTGTGCCTACATGAGTCAGGAGATGAATGCTGCTATACCTATAGAGATTACCTATCTCTGGCATTCAGACTTCAAAAGCTGAGATAAATGCACATTGATTAAGCAGTCACTGTACAAATGACTACCTATAGATCTTTGGTTTGAATGCTTAACACCTGTATAACTGTACATATATTTTCAACAAATGCAAATCTGATTCAGATTGAATGTATTCTCCAATTGTTTTACATAAAAAAGCTATTAACAAAATGAATCTCTACAATGGATAAAATTAAAGTTAATTACATGTATTATAAACAAGAGAAACAAACCATTATAATACTTATTAGAAGTGTAACAGATGAAAGCAGGCTTAATGTCAAAATCTTGGGAGTCTTTAGTTTAGGACCTACCATATTAAGAGTGTTAACGTACTGATATAACAAAGGTATGGTCATTCAAAGATATGCGTATAAAGATAATCTTGTCATGTTATGAACCTGGTATGAGGTACTTGATATAAATATAGTCATATTGGAACCAAAAAGGTGTATGCAGTTTTAGATGCAATTTTGAACCTTTCATAAGTGAATGTCATAAGATTTTGCAAAAAGCATCTGTATCTTATGCATCAAGAGTTTGATTTTTCAGTCATAATCTCATTTCAAATTTTAACAGTTTAGGAACTGGTTGCCATGACAACCTATTTCTATAACAATTTTCCTTAAGGAAGACATCAAGAAAGACATCTATGACAGTAGTGACTTGGTATAAGCTATAATTTGGCAAGTCAGGTCTATGAAAAAGTGATTTTCCATGCATTTTCATTTTTAACAACTAATTCAAATAAGAATTTTGTCAATAAGCCTGGTTTTCCCATTTTGCTCCACAAGTATTTTTAAATACAATATAAATAATTTACTATAAGGACAACTTTTCTATCACTAAATATAAATGTTTTGTTGTGTTGACATATGGTGGGTTATAGGCCAACAATCTCAATAACAGGGTCTAACAAAGGAGGCCTTGACCTTTTTAAAATGTATTAAAACAATCGCACACTAACAGTTGAAGGAAATACTTGCCACAGAAGATCTTTTATCAAATAATGTCTGAACAGATGCATAAAATGATTATTGGCACTGTTTTGATGAAAACGGAAATCTTACGTCACTTTTACTTCATGGTACATGTATGACTAATGGTGGCAAGACTCATGATTAATGTTTCTTCAAAATGTCATGACATGTACTACACATAAAACATTGATGGTTTCTTTAAATATATGATTTGACCAACATGCACTCTGAAAATATCAGAAATATTGCCGGGCAGCCCAATCCAGAGAACACAAGAATAAAATGTATTCAAGAAATATAAAAATTTTTGATACAAAATAATTTGAACAAGGCATAAAAAAATACATTATGTTTCTGGACTCTTTAAAAAAATTAAAGTTTGCCAGTTTGCAGGTTAAGTTTTACTTTGCCTTTTATATTTAAAAATGAGTCTTCTTCATCATTTTTTATATAAAAAGTTTGTGATTGGCTGTAAAACCAACATGTCAGTCAGGAGACCCAATACACATCCCTTTTTTCCTAAAATATTCATGAAACTTATCAATTTATTATATATATGAGATAAAGATATAAATATTTAAAATTTTAATTAAATTAACAGGAACACATTTTTCTTGTTTAAATAAACAGAAGTATAGGCTATGCATAACAAAAACATTAACATGTCTTTACACACACAGAAAAACAACAAAAACAAAAATAAAACAGGCAAAGTTTTTGTTCAAACAACCTTAATCTACAAGTCTAAAAATAATTTATTGTGTTCATTTGACAAAATGATACTTAAATTGTATAAAATAATTTTCATGTAGAAGATATCATACCAGTAATAGAGTAACACAATTATAGTATGTCTCACAAAACTGGTTTCTTCCACACTAGCAACAATGAGCTATACTTTAATCTCATTTGCTCACCCTCATTATCTGTACCAACCACTCTAGTATAGAACAAGTACAGCTCAAACGTTGAGTGTGTTGTATGTTTTTGTTTTAAATGACTATTTTCTTGCAATTACGCAACAACAAAAAATAAATATCAAAATATACACTGTGTTCTTCGGTGCACATTTTTGAAATCTGTTTTGTAACAAAGTGTAAGTTGTATTGGAAACTATTTGGTAAGTGGCATTATTATATTTATGTCTTTATCTATATTTAATGTAAAGCTCATACATCAAAGAAATAAAAAAGGAAGTAAAATACCTAGCTTACAGCCAGTATTTGTGCATAAATATCATCGTTGCGGTTTTTTACTGGCATTATCAGGAGGCTGAACGTAACATTGACCGGAAGGATGTAGCCAAATGTCTTCGTATTTTTATCTGTGCTCTTTCAAAAATACCCAAGAGCTTCATAAGGCCTTAACATGTGTCCTCAAAATATCATTTGGTGTAACCAGAAGAAAACATCCCACATTTCACACTTCTACAGTTGTGTGTGTATTGTTTGTTTTTATCAGTTTTAATATTTTTATAAGAATCCAATAATAAATACCCTAAATAGAACTACAGCACTTAAAATGTTACTCACAGAGTATAATGTGTGCCACTATCACAATATAAAACATTTGTCTAGATCATTTTGTTATGTTAGCTATTAACACCATTTTTCTCTTTCTGTTTCTGTAGACTGGCATATATCTTGTTTTCTTTATCAGCCTTTGCTTTGTTCCTAGCTTCATACTCCAACCTGGAAAGCAAATTTTTAACAGATAAAAACTAGTTAAAAGTTTTAGTTCAAACTTTTTTATTTCATTGTTGACGTACTTTAAACATTTTTAAACTTGCATTTTGGTTCAGAATGTTAAAATATTTGTATATCTATCCAATTCAAATGTAACATTGGAAATTATATCGAAATAAAAAAGAAATACTCAACGTTTTAAATACTTTCATTTTAAAGGGGAGTAATAACAAACTTTTATAAAAGTTGATCAAATGTAAATTTCTGATAGGGATCTAACTCTATGTAATGGGTCTTTTTGTTCATTAAATAAATCTCTAACAGAATATACAAAAAGTGAAAATTGTCATAAAATGTTGCTTAAAAGCAATTGACCACCTTTAAATCATATTACTATTGAATTAAAATAAATTAAAAAAAAAATTACAATTAAAAGACACTATGACCACTTCCCAGACAACTGGAAGCAGCAGTGAAAGTCTACGACTGAAACAATTCAAGCCTGTCAGCTCCTGATCAGAGGTAAACCATGTACCACTTACAGATTTGTCGTCTGCTAAGTTACACACAAATGTACTCAGAGACAAACAACTAATGTAAGCCCATTGATACTGTAGCTTTCTAAACAGAACATTTAAACTAAACTTGCCACTCTATAACATGTACATTCTGCATCAAAACTAGACAAGCAATTTATTAAATTGAACATGATAGTTTTTCAATGCATATAAACTAAAGTTTTTCAGCTCAATGTATTGGTTAACAAAACTTTATATTGAAACATTTTACAGTAATAAATCCTGGAACCATTCTCTATTTATAGACAGAGCAAGTTATTCACATCAGTAATATCTATTTACAGCTTGGTGGACCAAGGTTTGTGGTGCTATCTTTGCCCAAGGACACACCTCAAGTGGCATGCCCAGCAAATCAAACACTGTCCCACACTGCTACATGTGTAGGAAGCATACCAGTAAAAGGCATGACTGGGAAAGACGACTTGTGTAAGAAATCAAGATGTCGTATATCTGTTCACATCACTAACCTGTGAGCAATGATCCTTTCTATGATGTTGCTTGTTGTTAAGTTATTCCCACTGTCTACCATTACAAACTTTTCACATTGTTTCGGATACTAAAATATGATAAACAACATCCATTTAAATTTTAACAAATATCCACTAAGAATAAGTTTCATAAAACAGTGATTAAGCCTTTTGTTCTGTAGATCTTGTTGAAATTCATCCAAGGAATGCAAAAAAAACATATACATGAAGTATTGTGAACAACTTGACATCGCTATGTTACTAGTCTGTCAATTCTTTTCCTCAGTCAAGGTTCCTTTCAAGAGCAATAACTTGAAGTTAATACTGCCTTAGTTTATACTAATTTATTGTAGCTCAATTGTGAAGAAAGCTTGTAGCTTATCTAGTCACTCTTGTGTCCGCTTCTTGGAAAAATTAGTACTGGTGTCATATGAAAAAGTACGGTCTTGACCCCAGTGGGGCTCGTCCCGCAACCTCCGGGATGAGCGGCTGACACCTTAACTCTACAATACGACCTTACCAACATTACTTGAAATTCAATAGAGTACTTCAATACTGTGAACAACAACATACCGAGCACATCCTTAACACAGATATCTGAAGAGCGTCAAAGAAAAGCTACTTATTTTCTTAAGAGACTGAAATAGCTTCAAAACAAGTTTAGCTGTACCACGTAAGGATCTTTGTCATCAGTATCATTCATGATGGGCGTCTGACCATGGCATACAACATCTACTTTAAAATGTTCCATCAAGTCTTTAGTCACACAATATGGTGCTCCAATAACAACCTCGGACACATACTGAAATACAACACCAGTACAATCTTAATCACTTGCATACAGTGAGATAACAGTTGCAATGCTGAAGGTATGTGTTTTTTTCCTTACTATTCAACTAATAAATCGAACTTTCATTGCCTATAATTTTTAACAAATCTGAGATATCTCCTAATCATATATTTTTGGCCATGTTACCTGAATCCCACATATATGTATTTGGCCTTATAACAAGCTGATCAATTCCAGACAAAAAATAAAACATAACAGCTGGTGTGTTACATGAACAATTTTCATTAATGTCTTTCCTGTATCCACCTTTTTGCGTTGTTTTATATGTGGACCTCCTACTCAATGACATAACCTTCAAATGAAAAGAAATTCTCAATACTTCCATCTCCCTTACAAATATGGTACCTCAACAAAATAAACACCTACATCAGATTTGCCCTAAAACTCCAAGGAGATCTAGTTTATTTATATAAATGATTCTGCCTTTGCAACCAGTGTAGATCATTGTGACACTACATGTCATTTTAGACGTGAAAATAAGAACTCATTGTGCTTTTTGGTACTATTTAATTGTGCCGCGACATTAAAATAATTCAACAATCCAGGCTCAAATCTACTAAGTAACTTTTTCTTTCCCAGCGGGTTCTTACTTCAATACCCACTTCACAACTATGCACATGCTAACTGCTGATTGGATAACACCAACTAGCCTATCAGCGAATTATGCTAATAGATATTAGACACCACGTCTTTACTTGCAAACCAACATTTTACCTGGCCTAACAGACGGATTACTCATCTCTAAGCACTGAATCAATTTCCCAGGTAACTTTACCTGCAGGTAGATTATACAAGTAAACGCACGGGTGTAGCATGCCATAGTGTTACATCATGATCAGCCTTCATATCTGTGAAGACGGATCATGATCTACAGTAGGCCTTTTACTATCAGTATATTTACAGTGTGTGTATCTATGAACAATTACCATTAATGTCCAAATTGAAAAAGTGAGAAGTGGATTTTAGAATACATTTGGGTTAAGGGCTTCATTATTATGTATATAGAATATACATGTATTACCTTGCAAGCCAGAATGCTGAGTGTTCTCTCATGTAGATTCATGATAGGATAATTAGCTCCCTTGTATCTGTTCACAACCTGAAGTGTAAAGATATCCAAGTATGTTTAGTCACTAAAATGACATAGATGTATATGTTATCCATGTAATGGCTTGAGAGAAACAAAATAAAGTTAAAAGAGGAAGTTGAAAGATTAAGTATTTGAATGTTTCAACATCTGTGCTTTCTGACTAGTACCGTAAGTGGTTTTTTTGGGCTGCTGACTGAATCATTACTTCAATGCTCACTCTAGACCATAAGTACCATATCTAATCATTCAGTGGAGATTTCAGGCTTCAGTCAAGTACAAAGTCTAACATGAAGTGTTTTTACTTACTGAGTCTGTGTGGAGACCAACAATGAGGAAGTCACCAAGTGCAGCTGCCTTCTCCAGGAAGTCAAGGTGACCTACGTCTATACAAACATCAAGGAATATAACTTTTATACAATCGATTACTTTTTTGTTCTTTATTGCAACTTATTTAATCTTTCCTAGATACAAGTACCTGAAATGAAAGCAGCCATGAAATAATTGTAGTGTCCTTCTGGTGAAATACTGATAGGCAATAGTGTTAGCAGGTTGGGAAATACATTATTTCTTTTAATTTTCTAATTTTCTGTTCAGACACAGCGTTGCTAAAGTTAGGATTTATTTTATTTGCAGTGCTTAACTTTATTTATTTATCATGTGTTTGTTCTATGCATTGTGGCTTGTTTGCAGCATATATCTTTCATATTTAGCACTTGGCAAAATCACTGCCGTCCCATAATGAATATTAAAACTGCAATTTTTACCTTGTCTACTACCTTTTTTTACAGTCGGAGCATTCATTCTTGTGTGTGTAGACTGGGTGGTTGCACAATTTATCCGATTTTCACATAAAGATTGATTTTCATGTATTGACTGACTCCAACGTATTCACCGATTTCCTTGTATAGACTGATTCTAACATTTTGACTTAATTTCACGTTTTGACAGATTTTCATAAATTGATTGATTTTCACTTACTGACCAATTTTCACGTATTAACCGATTTTCATTTATTGGCAGATTTTTACATACAGTTCAACAGGTGTTCAACAGGTTATCACATATCCATTGATTAACAATTACAGAATGATTTTCAAACGCTGTGAGAATTTCACATATTGACAGATTTCCAAAGGATACGAAAGAGATCAAAAGCTCCAGCAACATATACTACTTTATCACCCGGTTTGGGATCTTTCCCTTCTGCAAACTGTATAATCTTATTTGTGGTTGGCAGGAACTGCGACACACCTGTCCATGGACTGTGGGAATCATGTCCCTAAAACAATACACAACATCATATTAAATACAATCAATTATTGTCTGACATAATTACTTACTATATAAGCTTTTTACAACATATTCTGCAAATAAATTTAAGCAAGCCTTCAGTATGCAAATAAATATCATGTAAATACAGATACTTAAGCACAAAAAGATCATGCCAATTCAAAACATAAATAAACAAAGAGTTCAATCACCTCAAAAGCAATCATGCAAAAAAAGTGCAGAAAACAGAAAAATATTTTTAGTAACAAAAATAATTTATATTACTGATAATAGAAGACTTAAAGGTAATGCAACCTGTACCCTACAAATGTTTAAGGATTGCCCAACAGGAGCATATTTTCTTTTATTTTATGCTAACCACTGAAATACTGTGTTCTGTCAGAGAAATATAGTGTGATGATATACATATCATTTGCTAGAACTACTTTTACAGTGGTGGATGTACATAATTTAGCTTACCATAAAATGGTAAGTGGGCCAAGATGGCCCTACGGTAAGTACATGACCTTTGTATGACCCAATGTGATCATATCATGAACACATACTGTCTTTGACCTCTGGCAACCTAATTTTTAATCCAAGGTGAATTCAATTTTGACCTAGAAATGATCAAAACAAACCTTCTGACCAAATTCATGATGATTGGATATAAAACGTGACCTCATTACTCTTAATAAGGTTTGAAATGTTCTAGTGACCTAGCTTTTGACCACAAGTGACCCAGTTTCAAGCTTCACACAGAAATCATTGGGACAAACATTCTGACCAATTTCCATGAAGATTGGATATTAAATGCCTCAAGAGTGTTAACAATGTTTTCTTTTGACCTGACCCCAGGTGACCCAGATTCAAACTTAACCTAGAAATTTCTGACCAATTTTCATGAAGACTTGATATTTAATGTGGCGACAAACTTTTTTCCATGATTTGACCATGTGTCCTATTTTTTAATATGTTAAATATTTTAGATACAAACTTTCAAAATATTTCATTTGTGAACCAAAGCCTAGTCTTGATTGATTTTAAAAGATAAACAATGACACTAGGCAATAGATGCTGCCAAGTTACTATAACTGAGGTCTCTACTTGACACATTTTAACATATCAAGGGTCTGTCAGAGTTAAAACACATACTAAAATCATTTCAACATAATATTATGTCTCTTCAAGCTGAAAGCAAAATTAAATTATTAATTTAGCACTATTTCTGGTGTAAATACATAAGCTATAGAGCTATAGGTGCAAAGGAAGGTAAGCAAGTGTCCATACAGGCCGCTGCAACAAACAAGCCTTTGTTTCAAACGACTGGCATTTTTATTTTTTGCTTGTAATATTGTCTTTCAAGTTTCAACATTCTGTTTCATACATGATATACAAGTATGTCATGAAATGATGAATGATTCTGTTTTAAAGACTGGTGCCACATTAGCTCTAAATATCTGGAAAAGGACCTGTCCACCATTAAGTTTAAATAGTACAATTACTTATTCAAAGGAGTGCTCTCTAATAAGTTATTGACTGTACAGAGATATGTGCAGGTCGTGATCAGACTGCAAAGCTGATCAACATCACCAGCAAATAAAAAATACTAACTACCAGCACAATAAAAGTAAACATACTGCAAGAAACATGTATCTAGCAAGGACAATGAAGCTAGCGAGGACAATGCAAAGGACCAACGTCATCAAGTGCTCATCAAAGTTAAATGTTTTGGTACCGTAGAGCAATCTTATTTAATTTTAGATCACATCTTGTGAGCTCTGGTGTGGGATGATTTAAAAGTATATAGCAGGTGTTGAAGCAGAGTTACTATGGGTGATTGATCACTCATGTAACACTGTTAAATGGTGAATCAATGTCTAGCTGTTCTAAAGCTTCTGTGTGCAGCAGAGCAACCAATTCTAACAACCCTGACAGAGGTAGATTCAAGACACCTCATAAAATGTCGCTATCATATGGTTTTTCTACTTTTAGCTCTGGAAACAGAGTAGTTAGTATATATTTATCATTTACTGCAGATTTTAAACAAAACTGAATAACTCATCAAGCAGTTATTTGCAGAAGGCAACAGAGAAACTGAGCTCAATATTCTGAAGATGTAATGCAATCCTACTTGCACCTCAGACTGTCATTGAATTGTCAAAAAACACATAACAATTACTGCATGAATAATAATTAAATAATAGCCATTAATACAGCCATAAGTTTATGACTATGAAACAAATGATTTACCAAGAGACATGGCCATGCTTTGAAACCTGGTTTTCTTCAAGTGTATTTGGCACATTACCTTGAGACTTCAGCCCAATAACCATTCATTTACATCCCTTTCCATTGAAAATATACCCCCCAAAAATGCAAAAATTGTTAAAATACTGTCTAAAATATATCATAGTTCAATAATCTTGTAACAAAATTTTGTATTCATGAAATAACATAAAAAAAAAATTTAGACCTTGAATGTACAAGAGTATGGCCTTGACATTAATATATTCCCTCCTCTGCGTACAAATGACAAGCAAGTCTTCACCTTTAAGAATGGCCTTGACTTTGAAATGATTCAACCCAGTGCAATCTCAACCTTCTCTCTGCCCACTGACAAAGTTTGATGTTAATACTCCATTGCTAGCTTAAGATAGAGACAAACAAGAGCTATCTGTAGACAGCACACTCAACTATTCTCATAACTTGCCAATAAAACAAGAGTATCGCCTGCAGATGCCCGACGCTCGTCTAATTTTATCCATTTACAGTTTATTTATTACTATGTTGTAAGTAACAGTGTCTTTGACCTTGACCCCGAAACACAATCCTACTAAAGGTTTCCGTAAATAATTACTAGACACTGAGTTTGGTCACAATAGTTTCACGGCAACTAAAGATATTGTATTTTTCCCGTTTTTCTATTTTTAGAAAACAATTCTGGACCTTGACCCCATGAGCCCCAAACTGATCCCAATAAAAGTCTTTATTGATATGAAATACACACACAATTATTCAGTTACATAATGTCAATTGACGATATTGAATATATTATCTTTTTTTTTATTTTTAGTTACAGTGACCTTGACCCCAGGAGCCCCAAAACACAGCCACATTAAAAGACCTTAAATACTTACTACAAACAAAAGTTGGTTACATTATGTCAAATGTTACTAAAGATATTGAATAAATTACAGTTTTCCTCTTTTTAGTAACAGTGACCTTGACCCCAGGAGCCCCAAAACAAAATCCAATTAAAGATATTCATGAATACTTCCTAAGTTTGGTTGCATTATATTATAATTATATTATATTAATATAACATGATATGTTATGTTAAAAATATTGTGTGTGTAAAACTTTCTAAGTTAAGAAGGGGCAATAATCCAGTCAAAATACATGACAGAGGTATGTAACTTGTAAAACAGTTCCTTCATTCTATTGTACATTTTGATAGTGAACATGTATTCCAAGTTTCAAAGTGATAGCTTTGATAGTTTGCACGTAAGTGACCTCAAAGCAAAACTAGCTAAAAATGACCAAAATTACTAAAATATTCAGTCCCCCCCCTCCCCCTCCAAAATAGATGCATGACTCAAAAACCCATTTGATATGTTGAAGTACATTTTCCATTAATTGTTGATCAAACTTTGAAATTAATCTAACAAACTAGATGCCCACGTGCAACATGTCGAGCCCGCCATATGTCAAAAGGGCTTACTCCTTACCAAGAAGAGATGGGTCAAATAACACCAAAATATTGGATGTAACATGCATGTTGTACCACAGAAAAGTGGTCTCGATTTTTCTCTACGGCCAGTAGAAAAAAGTTATAATATAAGCTATTTATAGTAACAACAAAGGAAAGTAATTCTAAAAACAAGGGTAGCCCATGGTGGTGAACATTTGTACAAAGTAACATCAAAATCCCTCCATGCATGAAGAAGAAATGCTCCAGACAAAGATATTCTTGACTTTGAACTTTAACCTCTAAGTGTGACCTTGACCTTGGACATAGGGACCTGGTTCTTGCGCATGACACTCCGTCTCATGATGGTGAACATTTGTGCCAAGTTAAATGAAAATCCCTCCATGCATGAAAAAGATATGCTCCGGACAAAGTCATTCTTGAATTTAACCTTTAACCTCCAAGTGTGACCTTGACCTTAGTCCTAGGGACCTGGTTCTTGCGCATGACACTCCGTCTCATGATGGTGAACATTTGTGCCAAGTTAAATTAAAATCCCTCCATGCATGAAAAAGATATGCTCCGGACAAAGTCATTCTTGAATTTAATCTTTAACCTCCAAGTGTGACCTTGACCTTAGACCTAGGGACCTGGTTCTTGTGCATGACACTCCTCCTCATGATGGTGAACATTTGTGCCAAGTAACATCAAAATCCCTCTATGCATGAAAAAGATATGGTCCAGACAAAATCGGACGGATGGACAGACGGACGCATGCACACACATACACCGACCCGCCAAAAGTGACAACTATATCGAGCTCACCGCAGACGGGCTCGACAAAAATGAAGAAGCTATGTCTAAGTCTCAAAATTGACCAAAATCCATCAAAATTCATGTTTATACTCCAAAACAGGTCACACTCAGCATCTTTAGCATACAATGTGAAAAAGGGTATAAGATGAACAAGTTTTCCAAGTTTCAAAGTGAAAGCTTTGATAGTTTCCATGTAAGCAACCTAAACTCAAAACTTAACCAACAACAAGGACAACACGGACAATCAAGTGATGACAATAGTTTACTTTAATTAGTACAATAAAAAATATTTTTGACAAGAGTTATCTACTCCTGCTTACAGAGGGGTGTCAAACTCATAATGGTCAATCATTCCACATTTCAAAGTAATATCTCAAATGGCTAAGTCAATAAGTGGACTGGTAGCACAAACCTATATACACATGGATTGGATTCAAAGCAATATCTGTATGTTTTGTAAAAAGAACTTAACCAAGGTGTGACACTTACACCGTGGTGAGTAGGATAGCTCCCCTATTCTTCAAATAGTCAAGCTAAAAATCAACAAAAATCAAAGGAAACATATTAGGTTATGCAGTATAAAGGAAACCTCATATTCACATACAGAAGTGAGTGTAACAGATAAATATTACATTCATTTTATGATTTATATCTCTTTACAAAACAGGCTTGTAAAACAACTTCGATAGGACTATAATGTTACAATCAAAATCTGTTGACAGTCAATTCAAACATTCATTTTACTCTTACTCAACAGCAAACCAAGAAACCTTCAAACAATTACAAAAACAAGAGGGCCAAGATGGTCCTATATTGCTCACCTGGCTACCATCAGCTATAATACAAGGTCATCAATAGCAGAAAGTGTCACTTATTTTACACTGGGGGGGTCATGATTTGAACATTTTTGGTAGAGGTCAACTAGGTTATGATATATGCCAAATATCTAAGCTCTAGGCCTTGTGGTTTCAGAGATAAAAACTTTTTAAGTTATCCTATATAAGCCTAAGTAAAATCAAGAGACCCCCGGGGAGGGGTCAATTTTGACCCAGGGTCATTATCTGAACAATTTTGGTAGAGGTTCAGTAGGAAATATTTAAGCTCTAGTCATTTTGGTTTCAGGGAAGATTTTTTTAAAATCTCAAAAGCCTCTGTATAAACAAATGACTACCGGGCACGGTCAATTTTAACTGGATAGGGGGGGGGCCATAATTTGAACAATCTTAGTAGAGGTCAACTAGGCAATGCCACATGCTAAATATCTAAGCTCTAGGCCTTGTGGTTTCAGAGAAGAAGATTTTTTTTGATTTTCCCACATACAGCCTATGTAAAAACAAGTGATCCCAGGACAGGTTCGATTTTGAGGTCTACTAGGTAATGCTACATACCAAAGATCTAGGCTCTAGGCCTTCCTGTTCTCGAGCAGAAGATTTTAAAAGTTTTTCCTTCCTGCTGCCATAGCAACCATAGTTATGCATGGAATGGAATTATTTGAACAACTATAAGAGGGCTTTATGCAAGAAACATCTCTGCCAAGTTTCATCATAATTGGCCTAGTGGTTTCAGAGGAGATGTCGTTTGAATGAAAAAGGTAACGGACGTAAGATAGGCAGTGAGCGATCCTAATTGCTCACTCTGGCACTTTGTGCCAGGTGAGCTTAAAACATCAATAAGTGAAAGTAAAAGAAAAAAGCAAGTTGCTTTATAGCAGTAAAACAGTTACCATTATATCAAGATGTGGAGGGAAATGCAAGGCAACTTGAAGTTTGTCTACCTGCACTGCACAACACTAAACAAAACAAAAATGAAAGAGACCACACTTTATTGATTTTCTCTACACCTCGTTCTGTATCAGTAACATATCTATGTAAGTTAATACTATATTTCTTATGCAAATCAATCCTCAACAAACGTTACTGAAATTTGATAACTATATCAGATCTATCATATAGAAACCATATTGTCAATGTATTCCCTGTATGTCCCTTCACCTCTATCCTGAGCTGGCAACCAAAAAAGCACATAAATAGTGATGTGCAGTTCAACATTATCATCAAGAAATGTCTATACATTCATGCTGTTGTTAAAAAATCAAACCATGCCATGGGTATGTAAAAGTGACTCTGTTAATATGAAGTTGTCCATCATTATAATCATTGTATGTTGTTTCTTTAGAAGACTTAAAGATTAAAGGTCCCAATGTGGGAAATCCTTCAATTTTTACACAATAATTGATCAGTAAAGTTATTTCTAGACCAAAATGAGTGAATCTCATCACATAATGCTATATCTGATTAGGTATGCTAAATCCTTCATGTATGGTGTCTACTTCTGGATTATCTATGCTAACACCATGATGGATTATCTATGCTAACACCTTGATGCATGCTGTTATCATTTTATGATGATGATGATGATGATGATGATGATGATGATACCATAATTCACCATTCCTTCTCTTTCTCCACTTGATTATATGTCAATGTTGACTACATTTTCAGGATTCACCATTTAGTATTACATACCCAACAATAACATAATTTGTACCTTTCTCTGACCTTGAAAAATTGAAATTTTTAAAAAGAATGAATGTTAATTTTATCTAGTGGTAACTTAGCTGGATTTTAAATACCACTCTGGCATGTGACAATAGCCAGTAAAAATTTAAACAACAGTTCTGAAAGACTGCCTTTTTTTTAACAATCAAAGTGTATAACTACTAAAAATAGGAGTTATGAAACTTGTGGGAAGGAAAAAATTAAGTGACAGTAACACAATGTACTATGCATGTCAAGTTCCATCTAAATACAGCAGGTAGATTGAGCGGAAGGAGAATTTATGACAAAAAGACAATGTGATTCCATTAAATCCCTCCCTACTTGCAAAGCAGGAAAAGTAAAATACAGTTAAATGTCTATATGATACAAGGGTATGTTATCTGTTAACTGTGTTGGAACTCACATTTGGAATCCTTACTACTGTTTCCTACAATGCACATAATGGCATTTAAATTGCCTACTATACCATATTGACTTCATGTCAAATGGACATTAATATAACTTCTATATTAAAGGTTTAAACTGAAATAGTATGGGACAAAGTGAAATTTCCTAGCACAATGGAAATCAACAAATTCTTTTTTTTGTTAAGAAATCAAAGGCAGACATATGGATCAGTTCATTTTTTGCTGTGTTAGGGATGTTGATTTAGTGTATTTTTTTTCTTCAAATTTTAGATTTGGAAGAGATATTAAGTAGGTAAATATTCCTGGCTAGGTTAGAGAATATTGGTTAGAAATTGTGGAAGTTGCAGAGCGCACAACTGTAAATTAATCAAATTTTGGAAATTGAAAGGCAATCGCTGTTGTGACTTGGGCAATATGGCTAGACTTTAATATACTAAACTAATTACAATTCACAACAGATTTAGTGTAAATTGGTTATGAAAAGTTGGAGTTAGTGAGTAGACATTAAAAGGGCAGTAACTCTGGAATGACGAGCGATTTGGCTGGTCATCAAACTTGGTTGAGATATTATGTCAATAAACATTCACAAGAAGTTTTATAGCTTCGATGATAGTCGTGGCAGTAAGAGAGTGGACTTTGTGGATGCTCCCCACCCACCTACTGCAGGTGATCCCATAATATAACAGGCATATAAAAAGCAATGCTTAAATAACTACACAGGAGAGGTACACAACACAAACAAGGAAACAATGTTTGCTGTCAAAACATAGGAAAAACTAAAGAATAAATTTTCATCACAGTTAAAATAAGACCATATTTTACCAGGCAGATAAACAAGATGGTTTGGGAAGATACAAATTATTGCACTAGAACATTCAGAGGAGTCAACTCGCAACTATCTTATCTGCATCTATCTCCATACACTCTAAGAACAGATTCGGGTTGACCCCTTGAACTCTGATTCCCATACATCAGACCCTTTAGATATTGACTAGATGATCAAGTATCATGAAGATTAGGTAAAAATGTCTTTCTTAAGCATTTAAAATATTTCTCTATAATTTGACCTACATTTGACCCCTATTTGACACAATAAAAATCTTGCCTAAATAAAGCCTGGTAAACTAAAACAGTTACAACCTATGAACATGTAGCTACGGAGACAACATTACCTGGCTGATCTGACCTGCCTGTCTCGGGTCTACAGCATCTACTTCACGCTGATGATGAGTTTTCGTTACCAGCAACATTCTGTTAATGTACATGTAAAACTTTGATATTCTCATATTTGCAGCTATTTAAATCTGAATAACAATCAGGTCAACTCTATGTTTATTCTTGTCTAGTTTTTGTTGCTGCTTTCTTATACCTGTTTCAACAGTAGGGCTAGCCATGTCTTTGATGTTACTGATGTTGCAAATCGTGTCACTCCACACATTTTGGCAATATAAGGGTAGTAACATACACTTGTGTTGAATCAACAGTACCGGTCATGCATTTCTTTACATGTGAGCAGTTTACTGATTCACCTTTCCTGGATAGCACCAGTAATGATGTCCCATCTTATGTAAGAAACTATTTTCTAACTTTATCCAGGTGACCATAGACATAGATCTATACTTTATTTATATGCACTCACATTTTGCATTCACGTTCAAACACTACTGGACGTGAAGTGATATTGCATCTATAACATTGTATCATCAATGTGGAACTCCAAACACTATGCTGGCTCAACTCATAGTATGGTGTTGGGCCCAGTATTCATGGTAGGTCCAGAATTCGTGGTATTTAGACATTTTTTCCTGTCCCCATTGCTCTCATTAAATAAAACAACTTAAGTAAACCAAACTGTAAATATGTTCCAGTTGATGTTTTCCGTTGATATCCGTTACGAAAATTTGATGTTCTTATACCTAAAGTGTTGTTTCAGGTACTCCCAAAGCGAGTCTGAACATTTTTTTATTATTGAAATGATTGCTTTTTTAAAACTGTTACTGGAAGAATAGTTGACTGTTTGTTTATATATAATCAACTGATATTGATTCACAAGACATAAAAATATAATTTTAAACGAGATTATGAAATATCATATATGGGACACTTCTGCTGCAATGTAACTTTTTGGTCGACCCATGAATTCTGGTGCACATATTCCAGTGACGTCAAAGGTCAACACACTTTATATTTTGGAAGCTGTGTTAACAATGCGACAATCAGCATAAACAAAATAAGTCATATTTTAAATGTTAGATGTTCTTGCTTCTATTTTGACCTTGATTGTTTCTTTGTTTATTTTTTCGTACTCCATAGTGTTATAAAGGGTTCTTATTACCACGAAAACTGGGCCAACCAGCATATTTGTTATAGAAGTACAATAAGCCTGGCAATATTTAAACTTAAGTAAGTGGTTTCCTCGAGAACCAACTACCATCTTTATGCATTATGTACTATTCACACAACACACTATTTCATCATCTAAGAAATTACCTATTGTAGATGATACATGTTGAGTACTACTGGAATGTATAGGATATATGTACTCCTGTTTGACAAGGTTCTAATCAAATGACAACATTAGAAACAAACCTGCCAACAATGTCAGATGTGGAAACTCCCTGAGTACGATTGCATTCTCTGTAAATATAGAAATTATACTTGATGAGAAGACTTTTCGTAAATGCCACAAAAAATGAAATTTAATAGCACACATTAACAGTCCTGCATTATGTGTTGTGTATCACACTGTTTAATATTGAAATTACAATTTAACTTATCTTTTACATACAGTTTAATAAGACCAGTCAACTCAAACTTCACATAATAAGACAGGTAAAAGAATACCGCTTTTTTTTGGCATTGGATGGGAAATTGTTAAGTTAAACATTTACCAACAGTGTAGTACCAGAACTAAACCATTCCCAATCAAGACTTACAATGAGACCACCCAGAACAATGTGCATTAATATTTATACTTGTATCTTCCAGCATCTTTCACAAGCTGGTATGTATCATGACCATCTGCTGTTGTTGTAATATCATCTGTAATATAACATGCAAAACTGTTGTAACTTGTATGAAATAAAGAAGGACTTATGACAGTTTTGCAGTCAACTCTCGATTTGTAGTCTGTTCAATCTCTACAATCATTTCAACTGGTTTTTCTTATTCAAACTAACTACTTCTCTGTATTTGTCATTCAAGGAATATTAATTGAGTATAAAACCTGTGCTAATCTGACTTCTTAGAAGTAAGACTATGGCTGACACTGGTGGTAACATCTACTGTGCACATTATTTCTGATGATCTGCCTTACATAGAGACAAGCATACTGACAAAGTATCACGAAGATTGGATCAAAGTATGACCTCAATATTCAGTACAGTAACTGGTTTGTCTTGAATCCATATTCAGTACAGTAACTGGTTTGTCTAGAGTCAATATTCAGTACAGTAACTGGTTTGTCTGGAGTCAATATTCAGTACAGTAACTGGTTTGTCTAGAGTCCATATTCAGTATAGTAACTGGTTTGTCTGGAGTCAATATTCAGTACAGTAACTGGTTTGCCTGGAGTCCATATTCAGTACAGTAACTGGTTTGTCTAGCATCCATATTCAATACAGTAACTGGTTTGTCTGGAGTCGCTATTCAGTACAGTAACTGGTTTGTCTGGAGTCCATATTCAGTACAGTAACTGGTTTGTCTGGAGTCAATATTCAGTACAGTAACTGGTTTGTCTAGAGTCCATATTCAGTACAGTAACTGGTTTGTCTTGAATCCATATTCAGTACAGTAACTGGTTTGTCTGGAGTCCATATTCAGTGCAGTAACTGGTTTGTCTGGAGTCCATATTCAGTGCAGTAACTGGTTTGTCTGGAGTCCATATTCAGTGCAGTAACTGGTTTGTCTGGAGTCCATATTCAGTGCAGTAACTGGTTTGTCTGGAGTCCATATTCAGTGCAGTAACTGGTTTGTCTGGAGTCCATATTCAGTGCAGTAACTGGTTTGTCTGGAGTCCATATTCAGTACAGTAACTGGTTTGTCTAGAGTCCATATTCAGTGCAGTAACTGGTTTGTCTAGAGTCCATATTCAGTACAGTAACTGGTTTGTCTAGAGTCCATATTCAGTGCAGTAACTGGTTTGTCTAGAGTTCATATTCAGTACAGTAACTGGTTTGTCTGGAGTCAATATTCAGTACAGTAACTGGTTTGTCTAGAGTCCATATTCAGTACAGTAACTGGTTTGTCTGGAGTCAATATTCAGTACAGTAACTGGTTTGTCTAGAGTCCATATTCAGTACAGTAACTGGTTTGTCTAGAGTCCATATTCAGTACAGTAACTGGTTTGTCTAGAGTCCATATTCAGTACAGTAACTGGTTTGTCTAGAGTCCATATTCAGTACAGTAACTCGTTTGTCTAGAGTCCATATTCAGTACAGTAACTCGTTTGTCTAGAGTCCATATTCAGTACAGTAACTGGTTTGTCTGGAGTCGCTATTCAGTACAGTAACTGGTTTGTCTGGAGTCCATATTCAGTACAGTAACTGGTTTGTCTGGAGTCCATATTCAGTACAGTAACTGGTTTGTCTAGAGTCCATATTCAGTACAGTAACTGGTTTGTCTTGAATCCATATTCAGTACAGTAACTGGTTTGTCTGGAGTCCATATTCAGTGCAGTAACTGGTTTGTCTGGAGTCCATATTCAGTGCAGTAACTGGTTTGTCTGGAGTCCATATTCAGTGCAGTAACTGGTTTGTCTGGAGTCCATATTCAGTGCAGTAACTGGTTTGTCTGGAGTCCATATTCAGTGCAGTAACTGGTTTGTCTGGAGTCCATATTCAGTGCAGTAACTGGTTTGTCTGGAGTCCATATTCAGTACAGTAACTGGTTTGTCTAGAGTCCATATTCAGTGCAGTAACTGGTTTGTCTGGAGTCCATATTCAGTGCAGTAACTGGTTTGTCTAGAGTCCATATTCAGTACAGTAACTGGTTTGTCTGGAGTCAATATTCAGTACAGTAACTGGTTTGTCTAGAGTCCATATTCAGTACAGTAACTGGTTTGTCTGGAGTCCATATTCAGTACAGTAACTGGTTTGTCTAGAGTCCATATTCAGTACAGTAACTGGTTTGTCTGGAGTCAATATTCAGTACAGTAACTGGTTTGTCTAGAGTCAATATTCAGTACAGTAACTGGTTTGTCTACAGTCACTACAATTGGTGTAATAACACTTGACTCTATTTACAGGTTATTCAATATATAAATTCAGATGTATTGAACTAATAATATCATATTTCTGACAACATATGTAAAACAAATTACAGGAATTCAGTGTAAAAAAAAAATTCTCTAAGTTTGTATATGAAATATTATTGTAGAGTAGAGAATTAAGGAGACTAAGACAGTTACCTCCATGAACACAGAAGTCTATGTTATAGTCATCTAAGGTTTCTACTGTTGTCACATATGGAGCATTTTCCACAACCTGTAATATTAATCAGCAAATGCAGCTGCCTACAACATTTTAATCATATCACATGCAACATTTTCGCAGCAAACAGACAGGTTCATTTTTTCAATTTATGTCAGCTGAAATGAAATTTAAAAAAAACATCTACTTTAGATATTGTTTTACTCATAAATTTAAGTATGTCAGGCAGAATGTTCGCTTACATAATTTCTATAAGAGAAATGATCATCAATCTACATAAATATTAAATTATTGATCAGTTGGCTATGTTTAAATATCTTGCTTCATTAATAATCTTAAAATATTCCACAAGCTACAGTTGTCGCTATGACGACAGGCAAACACACTTACCTCATCAACCCATTTTATTGCACGAACCATTCTATATCTTTCCTTCTCATTGAACACTGGTGGACCTTTATGCTTCATAATTTCCTCTAAAATAGTACAATTGAACATGTTTATCGATTTACTGGTAACGTAATGAATGTTTTTTTAGTTTAAAATAGTTTCCAAGGGATACTCTATGTCAGATGAGTGCAACAATATTATGAATAGTTCTGTTACTCAGACTGGCACAATGGACCCATCCTGGCATTCATTAAGCAAGACATAATCATATTCTTGAAAACTATGATGCTTTAAACCATAGTACATGTATACATGAAATCATTATATACATGTAGTTCAAGGAGGAGACACTGCAGCACTTAAGTACACAAATATGACACTGGGATATTTTAAGTGTTTACAATTGCTTTTCTTTCATTCATTAAAAAGAATTCTAATATGCCTATGGTATATTTTTATAGTCAATTCGAGTGCATTAATATGATTAAAGCACTCAGAAAAGAAGGCGGAGTTTTTGGCCAAGAAAGTAGCTCTTTCCGACTTTTCTAATTTACTCCCGCGCAGAAAATAAAATATAGAAATAGAAATAATATCTGTATAAATACATCAGTCACATGAAATAGTTGTGATTAAGAACCTAAATATTATTTTTGATTGCGTCAAGTAAGCCTTAGAATACCTTCACCTTGTTTTTCTTTAAAAAGGCCAAGAAAATTCAGGATTAACGTCATACAATGTTTCGATTCCGGGAGACAAAACAAAAAATGAAAATCTGACGTCATCACACTGACGTCATTACTCCACGTTAAAACGTTGTACAGTTCAGAATAACGGTTCGCTTTTAACTCGATTGTCTGTTTTGTTAGGTTTTGAATCTGACGTCTTCTGCATAATGTCACAGTCGTATTTTTTATATTCTATGTATTAGATGATTAAACTAAAATAAGTTTGTATTATATAGTTATGTATGATATCTTGACTGGCTGCCAAAATAGGGGAGTGTATTCCAACAGCCACTATTTATACTATTTTACACATTACCGACAAACTGAAAAAAGGTCTGTAGTAGTTACGATAGTTTTAATAAATTCAGCTGATAAGAATCGAAATAATCTATGGCATAGAGTGCTTTATCGAAATTGAAGCACTTCTGGTCGGTAATGTGTCTGCGTAATAATTCCGCCAGGCACATCACCTCCGGAGAATGCTTCAATTTCGATAAAGCACTCCAAGCCATAGCTTATTTCTTAATTATAATATATTTACCATCTGAATGCACACCAACGAACAGTTTGTCTCCCATCCTTTTCCCCTGTAAATACAAACAATTCTATGTATTGTGTAATATAGTAGTTTCAGGATAACAATAGTAAGGAAAATGCTGTGAAATAATAAGCACACTATGTTGGCTCTACATGCTTCATTTGAGTCTATAGTGATCATCTGTACTAACGATAAGATGTGGGATATGGAGATCGCAATGTTACAAATCTATCTGTGCAAGTTAGATAACAGGTTTATGAAATTCCTGTCATATATCTTTGGTTGCTCTAGCAGAGCCAGTTTCACAAAGGGGAACTTCTAAACTACTACCCTCACCTTGAGGGGAACTATTACCCCAACGTTGAGGGGAAACTCTAAACTATTACCTGAACCTAGAGGGAGACCTCTAAACTACTACCCCAACCTTGAGGGGAAACTCTAAACTACTACCTGAACCTAGAAGGACATCTCTAAACTACTACCTTGAGGGGAAACTCTAAACTACTTCCCTAACCTTGAGGGGAACCTCTTAACTGCAGGGAACCTTTAAACTACTACCCAACTATGAGGGGGACCTATTAAAAACCATCCCAACTTTGAGATGGACCTCTTAACTACTGAATGGATTGCATAATTTTCAGAAGACATGTTTACAGGAAAATGTTTTCAGAAAAAGATTAAAACTTAACTTGTCAGAACAGTTACTGGTTTTCTTAGACTGTGTGAATTTGATATTACAGTGTTTTTTAGCTTAATATTTGAATACACAACTGAGTGAAGATTTCACCTTGGTTGCTAAATACCATACTGTAACAAGAACTGTCTGATGAGGGAGAGCTTAGCAACAGAAAGTGTTTTGAAAGAGAATTGTTAGCAATTATATGAACAGCAAAGATAATTTAGATTGTTGTGATAGACTTTAGAGAAATAAAAACAATAATGAACAGCAAGGCTGCAGATGGAGCTCAAGCTTGTTACATGTATATAAGGTTTCATATCAATATGTTGAAGTTCATGTGTTACACAAAAAGGTTAATGTGAATATTTATGGAAGATAATCAATGAAATCATAGCTAACATTATGTGATTGTGAAACATGTACATTGTACAAGCTGCTTTAAGATAACGACTAGGTCACTGCATTGTGATGATTAACATCTGCATCTCCGATAACATTAAAATACATGTAACTGTTTTGTCAGTAATGAATAATTAGGATAAAGCATGTGCAAAGATAGCCATTGCGATTTAATGTTTACTTCTGCTTCTGTATATGATATTGTTTAATGTACATGCAGTTGGTAATTACTGGTAGTTAACAGTTCTGCAACCCGTTTTAGCTCTTTCTCTTTCATAATGTCTGCAAGTTCAACTAAAATTCCTGTTCACAAAATTACACATAAGGGCCCATAATCCTCTCAAATTTCAGAGATGTTGTTGGAAGAACTTGTCAAAGGACAAAAGACACCTGATGTTGAGTGATCACAATAGTCTATTACAAGAGCATGTGCTAAAGATGAACCAGAACAGAAAGGGACATAATTAGAGATTTTGACAAATATTTCAAAACAGCTTTCCAACCCCTCTGCTTGTCTTAAATAATGAGAAATTCCAAAGACTATTTAGACAACCTCTATAGGCATTTACATGTTTGTATTTTAATAGCAATCATGCATTTACACCAAGACCAAATTCAAAAGTCTTTATTTGCTGTCTCCCGACCCTATACATACTTTTGAAGTTGGGTAGGTAGGTAGGAAATTTTTTTTTTTAAATAACAGTATCTGTATATGATGAATAAAAGAATAAAAATGAAACTTTATAATTTTAAACTATCATCTTCATTTGTCTAATCCTAAAATTTCCATGTTGACATGATCATGATGATAAAAAAAATATGTTTTTAATTTGACCGGCATATGGTCCAATAAAAATATTTGGAGCGCAGCATTTTTAGCGGATTGGTCATAAGACAGCAAACAAACCTATTTTTAATGTTGGCCCAATATCATGATTTTACAAACGGTTCAATATGTAAACTGAAATCTACCCTGTTGTGATTAAGGATTAAAAAGCCAACATTTTTACATTTGTAGTTGATGTAAAATGAGAAAAAAATCTAATAATTAACTTTGAACAAATTTATAACTACAAACATTCCAAGGTAGTCCAGGGTCCGTATGTTACATTATAATACACGGACCCTGGGTAGTCTGTGCATAGCAAGTGCATAGTAAGGATTGATTCAGGTCAGACTGTATGGATGTCAAGATGATTAATCAGATCCATACCCGATTTTTTACTTGGTTTAAAGATCATTACAATCATATAGAAGTTTATTTTTTTACAAAATATAACTATGTCCACTTTACCTGTCGCAAAGCATTGGCGTGTCCAAAGTGAACAATGTCAAAACTGGAAAATAAACAGTAGTTTTATTATAATTGATCTTATGTAAGCAAAAATAAAGCGAAGGTCTAAACTCTAATAGGGAATAGGATGTCTAATTTAAGTTTTATTATGAAATACTAGAACCGTTGATGACAACTTCTTGACACTTGGAATTCCTTACCAGAGATCATGGTTAGTGCTAAGTCAGTCCTTCAGTTCAAGACTCAATAAGACAAGTACTTTTCATATTCCAAATATGACACCAGTGACATTTATTAAGCCATCTTTGTAAAGCAATTCAGTATGATGATTTATACACCGGAAGTCTTGTTTAAATTGTGGAAACATATTGATGTAGATGATGAGATTACTAGATCTCAACAACTCTACACAGACCAAGTAAGACCAAGTAAGTTGGTCAATAGAATAAAGCAATTTGGTGACTCCATAGCTGGGCCTCAAAAATGTGTTTGATCTATTTTTAGGACTAAAAAAATAACTTTTCTTTTTGGGGAAGAACCTAACTTACTTCTGTGAAAATTTTGATCGCTACATACAAAAAATACCAGAGTTATCGTAAAATATGTTTGAAAAGTGTCCAATTGTAGGACTCTAGCCAGTAGAGTGTTAAACTAGTATAATAGTTAATACCGTTTTCCAAAGAATTTATTGAAATTAGAATTCTCTTTTGAGATGAAACATTAAGTTTAGCTCAATATTTCCAAAATCACATCAAATTGATTCAATTTCAGATTTACCAGGATGGAACGGTTATTTGATGAAACTAAGTAAGTTTACTTTAATACTAGCCTAATTAATTTGGCGTTTCAGTGTGACCCCTTTCACAGATCTGATATCTTACAACTGTCACACCTCTACGCACTAACAAAGTTCTATGCTCCTGCGTTTATGAATAAATTATGCAAATGAACCGCCATATTAGAATTACGGTAAGCGCACTATAGTTCGCTGGAAATCGGCACATGTCGGTTTACAAAGCTCGACACGTTTAACAGTTTTCTTCCATGTAAGAAAACTTCATGGTTTTTGATTGCATATTGAATGATAAATAAAATAAAAGAAATATGATAAAAATTGGCCGATGATTGATAGTTTAAGAGCGTTATAAAAGTCAGGAATTCATCGGAACGACCGAGATTCTGTCGCCAGATAGCGACTGAAGATAGCCTTTTAAACCAACTTTGAATTTTTTTTGAACATGCAGACAATTTTTTCCCAATAGATATTTGAATATACTTTACGAAACTTGCAAGTTTGTAATGTGTCCACTTCTTATTAAAAGTGTCTGGGAAGTTAAATTCGTTTGTTTACATAAATTTGTACCGCCATTCCGAAACAAACGTCTGTATCGGTGATAAACGAAGTTATACGCTCTATCAAGCAAAGCCTCGGTAGTGCAGTGCCATGTATTCCCGCTTGACACGCGGGAGATCAGAGATCGAAACTCTGCCGGAGTAGGAAAAATTTATTATTTACTCTGAACATATTCATTTATACTCGCACTTCTATTATGTATAGTGAGAACCATCCTCGGTAACCCAGGCTATTCATTACCCAATTGAATACCCTGGGCAAATTGACTGAAGAAATCTCGTACTCATGAATAATTAATGAGGTAAATTCAAGCCTTTCGATTGGTTTCTTGATATTTTTCTCAAGATCAACTATCCAATGAAATCGCGGCTCTCAAACCGCGTTAGGGGAAAAATTAAAAATGGCAGCCTCTATGCTTGTCAGCGATGTAGTTTTAAATAGATTTTGTGCATCATTCGTCTCGGATTGCAGATTTCTATATGATCGTCCCTTAATCGGGACAAAACAAATCAATCATTTTTTTCAACGTTCTGCATGGCAGTCATTATTTGAGGATACTCTTCATTGTGGAGGTGCTCTTATTTTTGTAAGCATCGATTTCATTGGATGAAAAATAGTCATGAATATTCATACATTACGAAGTTTTGCCAGTCTATTTTCCCACGGTATATGACGGAGAGAAGCGGCAGGAATTAACCGTGGGTTCCGACGATGAGTGAGAACGGGATTAAAAACGTAATACTGATTCAAAAACGTAACGAATTAATTTGAATATATGGGTTGGGTTTAACGCCCGCGCATGCTCTGTGTGTGCGTGATGTTTACATCCGGTCGTAGCATACGAATAGAGAGCAAACTTTGTTAGTGCTACGCTTAATTTTCATGTGCTCCATAATAAGCAGAAAGTGTAGTTTCAATATTAGGTACAACTGGCGCATAATACACAATTTACCTACTTCTAAAAACATGTCTCCGGTCTAAAATGATGAATTAAATATCACTTTAAATGAAAACCTAAAAATTTATGAAAAATCTCAGTACTTTATAAAAATCTGAATATTTAAACCTAAACATGCAAGTTTACACATAAGGCACGATATGCCGTTTATTTTCATATTACACCGATTGATGCAGGTGTGTTGTTAGGTAAATGTAACTTAGAATTGTGTTAGCATCATTTTTAAACTTAATCCAATATATTAAATCATAAATTGGGGATGTGTACCAAGCTATTGGCACTTCAAAGTGAGACGTAGAAGACAGACAACTATAAAATCGGTCTGCCTTCGAAGTGGAAATAGTGAGACTACTTTAATTCTTGGCTTCGCCGTGACGTCATACTGACCAGTTAACCAATCAAATTATTAGGTAGCGTTCGTTTCTTCATTCGGTAAAAGGTGAAAACTCGGACTTTACCGTTGACTCATATGCAAGTTTAAATTTATTTCAAACGAAACAAAAAGCTTTTGACAACATAGAATTATTGTAAAAACAATCCGATAGTTTCAAGGTATTGGAAGATCGTCATCTTCTTTCATTTCTAATCTTGGTTATTATATTATTCAAAGTTAAAGATGCATAGAGACCAGCGATGACAGCCGAGGAATCACCTATCCCGAATGTAAATATTTTTTCAGTACCCGGATGTGCGAAGCCGAGAATACTATTACTTTCTAATCATACAATACATGTACATTTCTGTGAACTTTGATATGTACCATATAATGAAACATGAAGTAAAAATATTTGTAAGCACGACAGTAATGTAAACAGGCTATTTGATTAAAAGTTAAACACATTTTATTCGTTTGACGCATGTAGATCGAAACTGATCGAGTGCGAATCCTGATCTGTCAAAAACAAGAATGAACATGTCGTGAAGACACCTATAAAAATTGGGAAAAAAAATTATGAACGATAATACTAATGTCATGAATTTATCAAATCTACCATCCATCCATCCATACTCTGACTTCTTTCTTCTTTTTGGTATCATTTCCTTCGTCAGCCGCTGGAACTTCCCGTTTTGACGCCATCGTTAGCTGGGGTTAAAATCTGTCACAATAATTGATATAGTCAGGTTACCGTTCTACGTAAACAGAAAATCACATATGATCATTGATTTTTTTAAATAAGAGTGCAACATGCAACGTTTACGAATAACCATGTCATATAGACGCATAGAGTATTTTTAATCAAGTTGCATGCATTTAACAGGCTATGCTACTTCAGTGATTTCATTTTACTTCTTTTTTCTCAGAACTTCTTAGAACATGGGGCCTACGAATTATTACAAAAAAAGTCTGTCCCACTCAATCGGTAGACTTCGATAAAATTTTGAATATGCACGTGACATCAATAAAATACATAGAGGATAATCGATGGGTTAAGTGCAAGATCACGTAAAATTTCACCGAGTGGGCGCCAAAAGTGATAGTTTCACGAGTGGCGCAGCCACGAGTTGAACATAACAACTTTTGGTGTTCACGAGTGAAATTAACGTGATATTAACGTGATATTACACCGGTACAAACAGTTTTTCTGTTTGATTTTATGGTTAAAACTCTACTTTTATCGACTTTATTTCTATAAAATATCGAAGATCGCGGGAAACGTCATCAGAAAACGTAGCGCAAATGACGTCATTTTAACGATCGACGTCATCGTCGCATGGTCTCCTGCATTAATTACGCTCGGTATACTTTTTGGCGAAAATCCGGGCTAAAGATTGCAAAAACAGTGAAAAATAAAAATGGTAATCCACTGTTTCAAAACTGTGGATTATCACTTTTATTTCACATAGAAATCTCTATAATTCACTGCAGGGTCCGTGCGCCCTGTTCACTGGAAAACATAAAATAAATCAGCTTTATTTGAACGTATATAATTCCAGGCACCTTTTTCATTTTTTTGATTAACTTCATATTTAGTCAAAATTTGAATATGTGAGTTTCCCAAGAGGCCGAAATGTTAATGACATGACGTCGCTGAATCAAAGATGGCGGTGCCCATAACGTCGCTATCGGAGATGAACTCAAAGTTAGCGATGTCAGTTTTTATATGACGATAACGCGTCCTATGTCAAAACTGCAACGTCTTTATATGAGTTTTTTCCGGGTTGCTAAAACCGGCATGTTGATAACTGAGGAAGAGAAAAGGCTAAAATTGCAGTATTTAACACACAGTGTAATTTAAAGCAATTTTGTTGTTATGCGAGGATTGTTCAAATATGAATGCATGTAGAACGTTATCTTGCTCAATAATGCGAAAATCAGGAGAAAAACAAGATTATTGGGTAGATAAACATGTTAGCTTTACATTGATACCACACCCATTAATATCCATTTACTTTAGCTGTGTCTATTACCTACTCACGTATACTAATACAAAAATGGTTGGAAGAAGGTAAGCGTACACCGTTGAAATACGGTCCTATATTAAGAATCGTTGTATTCTTGGCATAGGGTGTAAAGACATTTTGATGAAATATGTTCTGTTTATGGACATAATGAAATGTCTTTTTCGACAGTTATTCGTTGGTTTAAGAAATTCAAATGTGGGTTAGTTTCAACAGAAGATGCACCACATGGCCGTCGGCCGAAAACAGCAACGTCTGCCAAGATGGTTGCTAGAGTGAAAGAAATAGTTGCTACTGATGCAAGATACACCGCTAGGCAAATAGCTAGTATGGTTGGCATCTCATTAGGAGCAGCTCATGCATTCTGAAACGTAGTTTGAAAATGAGAAAGATCTCTGCTAGATGGATTCCCCATCTGTTGACAGATGAGCAGAAAACGGCACGCGTGCAATGCGCGAAAATGTTGCTTAAACAGTTTCCAAATTACAATGCACGGTCTTTCGCAAATGTCGTCACTGGTGACGAGACATGGGTTCACTTTTTTGTGCCAAAACGAAAGATTCAGAACAATATATGGGCAACAGAGTCTGGCAAAAGACCATGCATTGCAAAGCGGACCATGAGTGTCAAGAAATCAGGGACCTGCCATTCAGGTTGTTGTACCTAAAGGCAAATCCGTAAATGCAAAGTTTTACAAGACGAAAGTACTTCGAAAACTGAAGAAATATTTCAAAAATCAAAGACCTGCAACTAGTTTCGCCAGTGTCAGATTGCTACATGACAATGCGTCATTGCACAAGGCGTCTATTGTACAAGACTTTCTGAAGCAGGAAAAGGTTGTTGTGCTCCCTCACCCTCCGTATTCGCCTGACCTTGCCCCGTGTGACTTCTTTTTGTTCCCAAGGCTCAAAAATACCTTTCTGATCGAAAATTTGTCCAGCGCAAACACCTCGGTTTTGCAGTATTCAACTATCTTCATACACGGGTGGTTACCTCTCCCCACCACCACAAAATGAGGTGCAAAGAAATTGTGGGGAGCACACTTCCGGGGTGGTGGGGTTCTACAAAATAAACAAGAAATGCGAGTATGACTTTTGTAAATTTTGTTTTAAATTATTTTGTTGAAGAACTTTCAAAAATCGGGCAATGTAGTTACTAGTAGAAATGTTGAGACTACCGTTTGAAAAACAAAATTTACAAAAGTCATAACCACCCGTGTCATAGTATACCTAGAAAAGACTATGAAAATGCCTTCAAGGATTAGATTAGGAGACTGAAACTTTGCAAATCTGTTGGAGGTGAATACTTCAAGGGGACAAAATAAAATTTTCATTGAAATCTATCAAGGATACATTTGTATGTGCTTAGAGATGCATTCGTATTTGAGCATTCCTCGTATTATGACAAAGATTTTAATCATTTGCCATGTAAATTTGACACAGAAAAATTAGAGTTAATAAAAGTTACTTCTCTATTTACCAACATAGGGAATGCCAAATGTGTATTTTACTCAGAGGCAATATATACGGTAAAGCAAATTTTATCTTGTGACGGTAGGTGCATATCTATGACAATTCACGGCTCGGATAAACAATGAAATAGCTACACACGGTTGCACGATTTTCCGATTTGCACTTTCAAATTCAACGTCAATCTCCCCAATCCAAGAATGAAAGTGTCTGGTTGTCTGACTCATCCGTCCCCGACCCCTACGCCATGTACACGTAATCCCACTCTCCCAACTTCATGCAATAATCTGAATTGATATTTAGATACAATAACTCAATGAGATGATTTTATTTTTCTCAAACTGCTTTAGGGAATCATTTGGGGAAGATGAGATGGGATATTATAACTGGCCTCCTGGAATTCCAAAAGTAGCATTGGCTTACTTTTAATAGTACCCTCATTCAATGCGGGGAGTTAGTGTTAGTTACACGTATTTCTTTGCTACAAAAAAGTCATTCCTTTCCGATCCACCCACATAAGATTACATGTAGACCTGACCAGTGTAACTGTAAACGTATTTGTACATGTAAACGTACTCTGTATTTGAATAATGTATTGAGGGACCATCTCAAGTCAGAACAACAATACAATATTTTGTCAAATTAAGTTGTTTACGATGGACAATCATACCATCATATCACACGGGTGTCTCTGGACCGTGCTATTGCATGTTTAACAATTATTACTTTGCAGTTATTAGTGCGTTGTTAAGTTTTTGCATATCATCCGTCTGTTTTATTTGACAGTCCGTACATGGAGTCATTAGCGAGTAACGGTTAGGGTATATTCTGTCACCAAGCGAAACACATTCATCAAGAAGTGGAAGTTCTAGATCTCCAATTTTTGTCATTAGGTTAAACTGGTACTGTTGGGGATGATGGTGGTGCCATGATGATCGTTATGGTAATGAATGTTGATAAATGACAATAATGATATAGCTGATGACGATGTTAATGATTGTTATTTTTAAAGGTGGTCAATGACTTTGAAGCAAGATTTTATGACAATTTTTACTTTTTGTATTTTCTGTTAGAGATTTATTTAATGAACAAAAAGACCCATTACAAAGAGTTAGATCTCTATCAGAAATTTACATTTTATTAACTTTTATAAAATTTTGTTATTACTCCCCTTTAACATAAAAGTATTTAAAACGTTGAGTATTTCATTTTTATTTCAATATAATTTCTACTTTTACATTTGAATTGGATAGATATACAAATATTTTAACATTCTGAACCAAAATGCAAGTTTTAAAACAACGTGTAGCTTCTGAATTCATTTATTTCCAATCTATCCCGGGTGCGCACCCAAGATAGGTAAAGGGAGGTAATAATATTTGTTCAAACCTGCATTTCTAATGAATTTCATCTAAATATATAACTTTTAATGCAAATACTTTACAAATATAATGCATTAGGTCTTATATTTATATCTTTCCTTAGGCAAAGTATGTGTATCAAATTTTTATTTATGATAAAATAATTCTATATTGGTTCGGCAACCAGGATAGGGAAATCAAATTTAAAATGCCTCCAGTGAAATTCTTACTTAAACTAAGCGCTAAGTGAAGATTAATGAGTGAAAATGATCAGATGTTAAAGTTTCAAACAAATCTGTCACATGGCCAAATTCTGATTATCCACCTTTGACCAAGTTTTAATGAATGTTGATAGTATGACAATGATGATATAGCTGATGACGATGATGATGATGAATATAATGATTGTTATTATTAACCAGTTTTTTTTCTTAAAACCTGGTGATTAGAATGGCGTTTTCGTATGTCGGACGGGCGGGTGGTCAGTTAAGAGGAACAACTGCAATGAATCTTTGTGCGTATGTAGCTTGCGTGGAGAGGAAGTTTGCGATTGCATTAAGGGTCACTACGCTCAAGGTCAAGGTCACTGTTACTAAAAATAGAGAAATTGTTTCCGCTCCATAACTCGAGTTAGCAGTGACCAATTGCAATGGATCTTGGTGTGTATGTAGCTTGCGTGGAGAGGAAGTTTACGATTGCATCAAGGGTCACTAGGCTCAAAGTCAATTTCACTGTTACTAAAACAGAAAAAATAGTTTCCGATCAATAACTCAGGTTAGGAGTGACAAATTACAATGGAAATCAGTATGTAAGTAGCTTGCGTGGAGATTTGGATTGCATTTGAAGTAATAAGGGTCTAGGTCAAGGTCAATGTCTTTGTTATTTTTAAATTCTAAAATTGTTCTAAAATTGTTCTAAAAATATTTATTTTGGGAGTCAATGCCATTTTTATCAAAAAAGTGTTTTTAATTGTTCTGAAATTGTTCTAAAAATATACATTTTGGGAGTCAATGTCATTGTTACTAAAAATGTTTTTTAAATAATTGTAAAATTGTTCTCAAAAAAATAAATAAAAGAGTAGTTTTAGGGGGTCAATGTTACTGTAATTATACACATGATTGTTTTATATTAAACAACTATTGTCTGCGGGGGCGGGGGGGGTCAATGGCTCATTTTATGGTCATTTCACTGTTGTTGTTTTTCGGTCAACGTCACTTGAAGATATTTTTTCTTATTCTGGATTTTCTCTCTTAGCAGCCTTGCTTTGTTTTATTTAGAACAGAACAGAACATTTCTTTTATTCACCCAGGTATTTTTTGGATCGACTGGATTTATTCAATCGTATCCAAAGTTAACAGAGTATTTCAGGCCTTACGGCCGAACTCTTAACACAAATTTTTGTCGAATACGACCGAAAAGTAGTTCTATACTACTGTCCTCTGTTTTAAAAATTATATAGTTACAAATCTAAATATCAAAACATTACAGAATAGCATACAATTATATTGTTGTTTTCCTTATAATTTGTAACTTAAATCAACGAGGTATCTGTTCTGTATAGAACTATTTTCCTACGCGATTTTTTTATCGTCAGACCGGTGTGACATGAGAAATGTAAGACCCGTGAAATACGTATCGCTACACCGGATACACTAAATTCAGTGTTCCGCGAGAGCGCGTTTTCTGCGGTTTTTGACACGCTCATTTTGTCAATGACGCAACAGAAATAGCAAAGAGCGTCTTCTATGACGCAATTAAAATGTGTATGATCAAATTACTACAAAAACAACATTTCAAAACCTCTCAAAACGCTTCGAAATGCAAGATAAATTGTTGATAAAATACGCTTCCGGTATGGGATATGTCTAATTTTGACCCTATTGCGTCGTCGTTGTCGTCTGATTTCGGATCGACCTGCATTTTGTACCATTGCGTTTTGTGTGTGTTGATTCCTATTATACCGTCATCATAGATCGTAGACGCACAACAAGAGATGGTAGACGAATCTTAATACGGGAAACAAAAAAGTCTTTCTGACTGATTTTAATGATCATTTTGTAGTCATTTCGATCAGACTGTCACTATTGAAAGGGGTTTAAGTGTGCCAAATAATATCCAAGTTTAATGTCTATGGTTGAATGTGGACAAATTTGACTTTTGAGATGCAGTGACAAAATGGAAAGCATCCAAAGAGAAACACTGTTGTCTTGCCAACCCTTTGATTACCCACCATTTTGTGATGTATCACATGCAGTTTTACAGAAGTAAACTGAATAAGACTTCTTTAACACATAGTCATGCCTTTTATTTTTTTACAATAAAGGGTATGACCCTCGGAGTTTCTAAATGACCCTCAAATTATGATACAGGGAATTGTCACCCAGGGTCTTCCTCCTCTTTGAAAGCCGGAAGTTGCAATATGACCTTAGCTGTTGGGTGCGACGTTAAATCCGAATTAATTCGCACAATACAGTCAACCTTATGGGCATATCCCATAACTTCCGAACGGCATTTAAAGTTGTTCAAACCATAAATTTTCAGTTCAGTTTTGTCAAAATCCATTTCTCAGTTACGATTCACAGCTTAATACTTCATAGGGTAGTTGAACATAGTCACTGAATGACATAATGTAAGCACATGGGTTCCTATCTCAAAAGTAAAGTTTACACAAATGGTGAAAGGTCAAAATTTGTGGACAGTTGTGTCTCCAGTTTATAACTTTACTCGTGCAAGGGTTGTCCTGATATTCACACATATATGTGTACAGTCTATGTTGTCCTGATATTTACACATGTATGTGTGCAGACTGTGTTGTTCAGAGACAATCGATCCTCCAGCACTTTCAGTCCTTTGATTTAATACAGCATGGGGTTGTAACAAAAGCAATCAACATACAATTTTATAGGTTCCGGTTCAAGATGTTTATAAAGTATGCATTTAGACTTAGACAAATTCATATACATTTACAATGACTAGTTTCAACTATCTTACATTGTTTTGTTAATTGTGCAAGTTATCGATAAATGATAAAAAGGGGGCACCGCTGCTGTTGATGGGACAATTATTGTCACGAAAACGACGATTTTGGTGAAACTGATTATTAATTAATTTAATTGCAAGGATGAATCACTTCATGATGATTTATGTTCAATTTTGTATTAGTTCTACAGTACACGATAGTAATGATTATTGTTAGGATAACGGTGAATTGTATGATGTAATGATAAAAATGTTTGATAATGAACGTAATCAAGATTCCATATGATACTAGAATCGTCTGAGATCACCCCCGAAATTAGGCAGTTGTACGTTGTACGTTTACATTTACGTGCGCTGGTCAGGTCTTGTAGTAGGACGAGCGTTACATGAAACATACTGGCATCTCCAAAAAAATAAAAGTTATACATGTAATAATTACCAAAAAAATAGTACGCCTCTCCAAAAAATAAAAATTATAATAATTAGCAAAACAATTAATTCACAAGTATTATTGTTTAAAAGGTACTTATACAATAAAAGATTTATACTGTACCAATTAGACAAGTGATTAATGCCTCATCAGATGAAAAGTGCCAGTTAGACCAACAGGCTGTTGAAATAATGTTAGTGTACATTCACAGCAATGTCAAATAATCCCCCTTCACAACACGCCTATTAAAATATTCACATACTTAGTAAACTATTTCATAAAGTCCGTGGCTTCATTGTTAGGGGTAGTGAGTCAAGTCAGGGAGGCATATGACGATAACTGGCTTTCCGTTTCCTCCACGAAATGTGGTGTGATGAAGTTTACGGGCTCTAATGCTAGGCTACGCTGGTTGTTGGGCACGGGGGTGTGGGCGTTTTGGAGGCACCGGGTAGGTGTTGGTTGGGTGGGATTTGCGACTCTCCTCCTTCGTTATTCTTGTCTTGAGTCTTGCAGCACCAACTTTTCATTAATCACATTATGAACCAAAAATAAAAAACTTGACAATAATTAACAAAAATAAAAAATCCCAAAGGCATTTATACTCCAAGAATTCGAGGACGAATAAAGGTAGGGAGGGGATGTATGTAGTAGAGGTATACTTTCTTGTCATTGACGCGTAGGGTCATGCGTAGTTGTTAGCGTCTACGTTTAAATCAAATCAAATCAAATTTTATTTCATGTCGGTATATCATTACAATAAATATTAGCTATGCATAGCTATTGACCGCTAATGATAGAAATCATACTATTCTTAAATTAAGAATAATTAAATCTAATTAAATCTTAATTAAATCTAAGCTAATTAAATCTTTGCCAGTCTACACCTGGAGGTTTAAATGCCAGCGATACATAAACACAATAAACATGCGTTCAATCGGCTCTACGGACCGAATACTTTATTGATAAAGTTTATTCAGTTTAATTTCTAGATCACAATATACCAAAATTCAGGGAACAATGTAAATAGTGTTACTAATATGAAACATATGTGCAGTTATTTATGGAAACTTTGCAGAATCCAATGAGATCGGGGGAAATGATTATTTCAGAATTAGCACTCCAGATTTTTTAATGGATGCGGCACGGGAATTTATCAAAGCAGACAAAAACTATTTACTACAGTACATACACATTTTTTCATATATTTAATACTTTAGTTATAAATCGTACATTATCTTCTTTTTTTAAAGTTGTTTTCGGTAAACATAAACTGTTTTCCGGTGTTCTTTTTCGCTATAAATCAAGTGCGCCCATTATGGCGGAATGTGAACAACAAACGAAAAAACTTAAAACTGAGGATGATGAACTTCAGTTCTTCAAGAATTACTTGTGTGAGGAAACAAATGAGACGACGATATCACTTGTGGGAGGTGCATTACGGGACTTTGAATCTGGCTTTACACACTTTAATATTGCTGTTCTCCGTATAAAGAATGCAAACGCAAACTCGTTTGCAAGGTTTTCAAAAGCCACAATTGATACTGAAGCATATCGAGCTGGATCTTGTTCTTTATATGCGCCATTACGTTTATTTTACATGCGTGGTTATTGTACACTGAGAGATTTTGTTGACGAGAGTGATCCCAAAGTACCAGAGAATTTGGATGAACGCAGAGCACTTAAGGATTTGCTTCAGTTCCTAGCTAATGTTGAAAACAGTATGTCATGTTTTTAACTGTAACTTGTAACGATACAATCACGTATTTTATTTATTGCATATGTCTCTATATATAGTATCAAATTTGCTTTGATTATTGTCGATATGGGCCATTAAAACGATCACATGACATTGTGTGCCGATAACTCGTATTGGCACAATGAGCAAGTGTGCCAGAAAATACATATGATATTGGTCAGCAGCTGGGTGCAGCAAGGGCAGACTGTCCGCACGTGAAAACATTTTGTATACTTATCTTAACTTTTCCTATTGTCAAGTGTGCTAATATTGCCTTAAGCCTCACCTGCCCCATATACATGTAATAACCTCTATGTTTTGAAAATACATTTGTTTTAGGGACTTTCTAAAATTGGGACATATTGGACTTCCTGATTTTCATACCTTGTCCACATTAGAAAATGTGGGACTTCCTAAAAATTAAACCTTAATGGATAGTATACAACTTTGTAACATTCAGGTAAACTTTGCACCCCCCAGTTTGCTCACCCAGCATGCCCAGGGGGTACAAAAACCTCTTCCAAAAAATTCTGGTGGGAACACAGTCAGTCAGGTAGTGCACCAGTGTGTTGTACACAAGATCCATAGCTCAAAGTTCAAGGTCACACTGAAAGATTGATTGTCAAAAATGGACAAACCTTGTCCTGGTTACTTCCTCATACATGGAAGACATTTTTTCCTTTGATAGTTATAGTCCTGACCGACAGTGGGATATCTCCCTGGGTGAGTTTGCCAAGACTCTTGAAAAACACAGGTTGAAGAGAGACATGCAGATACAAGGGAATCCGGGTAACAGACCATAGCTCTTTTATGAAAAGACCCCTTGGTTCTTTTACATGCCTGGTGTATAGCACCGATAGACGTGAGACTACCTCTGGGTTTCTAACCAGTTCATCTCTAGATGGGTGGAAGACTTTGAATTGACTAGGGAAATAATTTTTTACCACAGTGGGATTGTTTTTCATGCGCAAGACCCATTTCTGCAGTGAGGTTTGCTGGCTGGACATGTTGCACGTTGGCATGTTATTTGTTTTTGAAGCTTCAGTATTAATGAAATTAAGACTGTGAGTGTGTGTACAGTTTTGTAATTGGTTTTGCTATCTTTGACCAACTTTGTCTTTCGGAGCAATACCACTATTGAGCAATATGGTTATCATGGCAAATACTTAAAAAATGTAATTTCTATATATGGCCCTATTGTTGACCTTGTATACAAGGTGAGTACTACAGGGCCTTCATTAACTGTCATTTAAAATGAAGCATTACATAAATATTATGAATATCAATTTGTTTCTCTTTACAGACCGGAAAGTTATTGTTGAAAATAGGGGTAAGACAGAATCAGGAGCAGCATTAGCACTAAAACTTGCTCAGCATCTGTTGATACCTCTTGTACGACATAAAACCTTTGTGATTGATTCCTATCCTGATCTACAGTTTTCAAAATGTTGTCAAGATGAACATCCAATTAATGGAAGAAAAGGAGATACATCATTCGGTATGTATTACTGAATAATTGTATTTGAGAGAGAGACAGACAGAGAGACAGACATACAGAGAGAGAGAGAGAGAGAGAGAGAGAGAGAGAGAGCATATTGTTTTGCTTTTGCTGGTAGGTACATGTACATGTTGTAAATTTATGCATCTAAGACCATCTTTAGACCAAAGAGTATGCTGAATATATCTGCAGAAACTTTATAAATGTACCTAGACTCTTCAAACTTGGTTTGGAGAGACTAGCTGTTATGTACATGTACATCTACATATTACTCCGAGACAATCAATACTGATTATGATATGGAGGAAAATATGTATCTGAAAATAGTAAGTCAAAAGTTACATCACACTGATCTTTAACATTTAAACTTTTTCCGAACAATCATCTAAAGCATTTAGTTGTAAGATTCCTCTCAATTTGTAGTGAGGTTCCTGTGAGTTATGACCCGCATTATTTTTAGCTCATCAGAAGTGCTCGTAGTGAGCTATTATGATCATTTGATGTCCTTCGTCTGTCTGTCTGTCCACATTTACCTTGTTAATATTCTAAAGGCCACATTTCATATTCAGCAATGTCATATTAAAACAAAATAAGAAACTTCTGCTAAGTTTGCTTGAACATAGCTGAATGAAAACAAATCAGGAGGATGGAATCATTGTTATATATGCATTAGAAGAGTGTTCCATGATGCATCGTTTGGTGCAGAAATGATGGCCAAAGGATAACAGAAAATGGGGGAAATTTTGACCAAGTGAGGTAGGGGTTAAAAACAAAAATAACACTTGATAATGGGTATGACCAGTTCAGTTTGTTCAGTTTTTCAAACAACATCTCCTTTGAAACTACGACGCCAAAATTGATGAAACTTTGCAGTGATGTTCATGGCATGGGGATTACATATTCCTTCAAAGAAAATAGATCCCTGCAACGTTGAGGTGGCAACCAAAAGGAGAAACTTTTGCAAATTCCTTCAGATAATTTTGATTTTTCAAGAAACATGGCCGCCAGGGCCCAGTAGTCCTATATTGACCCAATTTTTCAAAATAATTTTACAAATATTTGGTTAATGTCATTGTTTTATAAATAGACTCACTGAAACTGTTTATGGTAAAGTACTTTGATGAAAATACATGTTATGCTTTAAAAGTGTGAGCAAATTTGGTTACATAGCAGTGTGCCAGTTCATATCTAGATATTTGTTTGGTTTGTTGGATTTTGCGACCTTTGCAGGCATGCCATTGGTACTGAGGAGAGAGATATAGGGCCATCATGACCCTCATGTAACTTTAATCTATAATGCTAGAATAAATTACAGGCTGTCCCAAAGGCTGGCATGGACGTGCAGATATCTTGCTAAAGGATGAGCTAACGGATGATGAGATACCACTAACTGTCGTTGAAACTCCAGGAAATGATGATACAACTGCAGATGATGCTTCCTCTGTTACGTCAGACTCATCAGTTGAAGTTAAGAAAGATGAAGACTTTTCAGTAGATAGTATTTTTCAAATCATAGCTGAGACAATTGTATTTTCATTTTTACAAAGGAAGAAAAACACTTTGGCACCATGTTCATTAGTGCCGGGCATTGGAATTTGTTCAGGGAAGTTGATCGTATACTGGTATGATTGTGTTGAAGATGTTTTACTTACATCAGGAATGTTAGATTTGTTTACATGCTCTCCTCCTGATGGCCTGAATCACTATGCCATTATAACTCTGTGGTTAGTGTTAAATCATAGTTTGTTTGGTAATGAAATTCCAGAGAAATATAAAGATTTTCCTGCTTCGCTTCATGAATTGCTTGGTCCAGCTTATCTGGAAATGTACAAGAATGAATCACAGCAGCCTTGTATGACTCAAAATGAGGAAGATGATATTTTGCAGACTTTAAAAAAAGTACGTTGCAATACTGATTGGCGGAAAGATATGCACGTGTTTACTGAAGCAATGAATAATCTGTTTCCAGAACGAGAAGCTGTTTCGCTGAACATGTTTAAGTCTGACCTTTAAACCTTGACTATTCGAAGAATAATTTGGGCTATTGGGAGACACTTTTCGTTGACGTTGGGGTTGCAGCTTTGGGTAAAGTTTTGCATGCAAGGCACTATCGTAACCACTTAAGATATTGATTTGAAACTTCATTAAAGTCTTCAGGGGTGTCAGACTGTCAAGTTAGATAACTCTTGTATGAATTTATTTCAAATTATGCCCCTTGTTAGACTTAGAAAATTTGGTTAAAGTTCTGCATGCAAGGTACATTTTTGTACTATCGTGTACATAATATTATCTCAGTAACAACTTATGATATTGATTTGAAACTTCATCCTAGTCTTCAGGGGTGTCAGGCTGTCAAGTTAGATAACCTTTGTGTGAATTTAATTAAAATTATGCCCCTTATTTGATGTGAGTTTTGCATGCAAGGTACTATCATGCACATATCTCAGTAACCACTTATGATATTGTTTTGAAACTTCATTAATGTCTTCTGGGGAGTCTCACTGTCAAGTTAGATAACTTTTGTATGAATTTAATTCAAATTATGTCCCTTGTTGAACTTACAAACTTTGGTTAAAGTTTTGCATGCAAGGTACTATCATGCATTATCTCTGTAACCACTTACGATATTGATTTGAAACTTACCAATAGTGTTCAGTGGTATAAAATTAAGTTAAATAAATCCTGACTGGATTTACTAAAATTATGGCCCTTGTTGAACTTAGAAACTTTGGTTCAGTAACCACGTATAGGAGTTATTTGAAACTTAGCAATAGTGTCAAGGGGTATCAAACAGTTCAGTAACCGTAAATAGCTTTTTACTTCTTTTATGATTAAAGTTTTCTAGTTTATACTTAAAGAGTCAACAGAATTTTGTTTTGCTTTTTACTTATAAAAGATTTGTTTTATTGGCAATCACTGAGAATAGTCGAGCATGCTGTCTTACAGACAGCTCTTGTTAGCCTACCTTGTGAACACTCAAGAGGTCACATTAGACAGTCAGTCATCTTGAAAATTGGAAATAATAGAGATTAATTTTAAAGATTAATCTTGGTTATTCTGGTAACAATTTCCGTATATTTTCGGACACGCTTTACGGAAGCAAGTTGTATTTTAAAGACGCTAGTTTCTCTATAGTAACTAATCCTCGCGATATCGGACGTGAACTGGTCGGGTATATAAGGCCATGTGACCGCCACGTCGCCCTCGCACTTTCATATTGCACGGGTAAAAGCAAAACATCAATATCGTATAGCTATGCCGGGGAGGGGTAAAGGTGTTAAGAGGAGACAGGTAGTTACACGGGCAGCTGCAAAACGGCGGAAACCCTCAGTGGATGATGGAACGGACGTAGATAAAGGTAACGTCATCGATTTTGAACAAATTATTCAGGCATCTAAAATTTTACCTCAGAGGAAGACTGGGAAAAATGGCGAAACTAACACGAGTAATGTGCATGATAACCCGCCTAAAGATTTCAACACTGATAGCGACATGCCGGATTCGAACCTACCCGGCGTTATCAGACACGTGGGTCAACAGACAGACCCGAATAGCAATATTTTTACAGGAATTAATCAATTACCGAACCTTGATAACGTTAGTTCACATGGCTATTTTGCACGCATAGCACAAGATGATATCGCCTTACACGTTCCTTCTACACTAAAACAGAAAATATGTAAAGGCGAATATGTAAATTTGGCTTTACTTTTAAAGGGTGCGGTGGAACTGGCCGAATTTACTTCAGGTAGTACTTTGAGATTATCACATAACGGTACTATAGAAAGCCGTCCGAGCGAGTGTAAAGATGATATCGGCTCGATTGAACGCTGGACAGACGCGTTTATAATTTACATGTCTATTTACTTGGCGACACATCCGAACAAAATTCACGAGTTGCTGCAATATCTTTATGTAATCCGCGAATGTTCCTCCCGTCATGGGGGGAAATTCTGGAAAGTGTACGATCAGCAGTTTCGCATGCGCCAAGCTCTTACGCCAGCCTCGTGGGCTGCGATTAATCACGACCTTTGGATAAGGTGCATGCCGCTCAGTAATGAGCCTGTTGCTAGTCACGTGGTACAAAAGCCGTATGCTGCTAAAATTTGTATAGCTTTCAATAAGGGTGCGTGTCAGTGGCAAAATTGCAAATTCAGGCATGTCTGTTTCCACTGTGGCCGTTTTCATGCCTTGCTTCACTGTAACACGGGCGCTAAATCCCACACCGCACCGTACGCCCCACAAACAGAAAATATAGGGGACAAAGCGAATCAAGCCCCGCCAGTTTCCAGTACTAGTTATTCTTTTCGTGGCCGGGGAATGTGGCGAGGGCAGCGTGGCTACCCCCGTGGTCAACGAGGCTCGAGCAGAAGTTAAAAACTCACCTATGTTATCTAACATCGTCAAGCTTGCTTTTTCACCAAACAATATACAAGCCTTACAACTTTGGTTAAGTAATTATGAGTCATCGGATGCCACTATTCTTTTGAACGGTTTTAAACATGGCTTTAAATTAAACTACACGGGTCCACGTGAAACCCGCTTGTCAAAAAATCTCAAATCTATTAAGCAACTACCAGAAATCGCCCAAGGAAAAATACAAAAAGAGATAGACGCGGGCCGGGTTGCAGGCCCTTTCGACGTCAGCCCTATTAAAAACATACAAATTTCACCTATAGGCATTGTTCCCAAGAAAAATCCAGGGGAATATAGACTTATACATCACCTATCATACCCGGAAGCATGTCTATCAATGATTTCATCGACCCCAAATTATGCTCGGTTAAGTACACAGAATTCGACCAAGCGATTCAAATGATTCATGATCTTGGGGTAAACTGTTATTTATTTAAGATGGATATTAAAAACGCGTTTAGATTATTGCCAATACACCCCGAAGATTACGAGCTGTTGGGGTTTTCTCTCAACGGTAAAATTTATTTTGATAAATCACTACCTTTTGGCTGTAGCATATCTCCGAGCCTTTTTGAAAAATATTCAACTTTCCTCGAATTCTGTGTCAAAACTAACATGAAATCAGGCCGTCTAATTCATTACTTAGATGATTTTTTAGGAGGCGAAAAAAGCCATGCAAGTTGTTATGCTCTGATGCAAGTATTTACAACGATTATGCAAGAGTTGGGTGTACCGCTAGCAGATGAGAAAACCGAAGGTCCGACTCAAGTTCTTGTTTTCTTGGGCTTAGAACTGGATTCTCAGAAAATGGAGGTTCGAATCCCGCTAGCGAAAATTACTGAAGTAATTCAAAAAATTCAATACACTCTGTCAAAAAAGTCGGTAACATTAAAAGAAATGCAGTCGCTCATAGGGTCACTAAATTTTTGTTGTCGCGCAATAGCAGTAGGAAGACCGTTTTGTAGACGGCTTATTAATTCCACCTGCGGCGTGACACGCTCATACCATCACGTTCGCGTGAGCAAAGAAATAAAACTAGATCTAGAAATGTGGCTACATTTTTTCAGAAATTATAACGGCATCTCCGTATTTCATGACAAGTTTTGGGTGTCAAATGACGACGAGCAATTGTACACCGATAGCGCCGGCGGCATAGGCTTCGGAATTTGGTTTAAGGGACATTGGTGTAATGCGAGGTGGCCATTAAAGTGGCAAGAGAACGGCCTAACAAAAAATATTACCGCGTTAGAATTGTTTCCTATCGTCGTAGCGGTTTTTATATGGGGCGAGCAGTTGCGTAACAAGAAAATACGCTTTCATTGTGATAATCAAGCTGTAGTTCACATCTTAAATACCATGACCTCAAAGTCATCGCCGGTAGTAACCCTACTCAGAATACTCTCACTGCAATGTTTGCGTTTTAATTGCTTGATTAAAGCCTCGCATATCCCTGGGGCAAAAAACGAAATAAGTGATGCGTTATCTCGCTTTCAGCTCTCCCGGTTCAGAATGTTGGCGCCGGAAGCAGACTCGAACCCAACACCAGTGCCACGCCAACTTTGGGATATCTTCACAATAGATACAAGCAACTGGTTCGTGCAGGGATAGCCAGAAATACGGCATTCACTTACAACACGGCGTTAAACGCTTTTCAATCATTCCGTACACTTTATAATTTGCCAGATGCGTGGCCGGCGCCTATGAAATATATCACCCTTTTCATCGTTTTCCTTTTCGAAAAAGCTAAATCGCCAAAAACTATTTCAACATATATATCAGGACTGTCATTTTCCCATAAAATTAATAGTTGGTATGATATCTCAGAATCATTTATCATCAAAAAACTACTGGAAGGTTGTCATAGATCTCGCCCTTCATTCGATAGCAGGGCACCCATCACCCTGAATATGTTAGAAGAAATTTGCAGGGTACTACCACAGGTTTGTTTCGATGCATACGAATCAAACTTATTTAAGGCTATGTTTTGTCTCGCGTTCTTTGGCTTATTTCGAGTAGGCGAATTAACAGTCACCAGGTCATACGATAACATTCTGCGTTCCAGTGATATTGTTTTTTGATACTTCTGGCAAGGCAGTTCAGGTTACAATGCATAAATTTAAAACCAATCAGCGAGGTCAACCCGTAATTCTTAAAATACCATGCGACGAAAATCAGCTTATATGCCCCGTCTGTACGTTAAAAATATACTATGATACTAAATTGAACCATACAGGTCCCTTGTTCATTCATGCAAACAGTTCTCCAGTTACAAGATACCAATTTTCGGCAGTTTTGAAGAAATGTGTCTGCCGTTTAAAACTTAGCTCGAACAATTTCCAAACTCACAGCTTTCGTATAGGTAGGGCTACGCATCTGGCTAGCATGGGGATACCTGGATCTGCCATAATGAAGATGGGTAGATGGCGCTCTTCTGCCCATAGGTCTTACATTAGAGTCTAATTAAACTTATTAAATATTTACAGATATATGGGTCATTGGGGACTCTATCCCATACTGGGCTGGCACTAGGGCTGTGGCTAGGGGTGCGGCGGATCTAAACATGCCAAACGGTAACACGATTGCTTGGTGGTGCAAAAGAGGAATGAGCCTCGACGATTGCGTTCATAGTCTGCAGCTACCGGCACTCTTTAGACAGCCGCCAAAGGTTATTTTAATTCATTTAGGGGGAAACGACATTACAAAACATTCTGTCAAGTGTATTTTCAAAATTTTGAGCGATTCCTTCAGCTATATACAAAGAGCGTTTTCGGATGTGATTATAGTGTGGATTGACATTCTACCAAGGTTAAACTGGGGCGTTCCAGACAAAGACGTTAAGGGTATCGAAAAGAAAAGAAAACGTATTAATCAATTCGGCAGACAACGAGCGGGAAAAACATTAACCGTGGATATTGACTCTAAAACTCCTGGTTTCTATCGGAACGACGGCGTACACTTATCAGACGTTGGCATTGACTATTATTTAGACGCAGTTAGGGAGTATCTGTTAAAGATTTTAGAGTAAGAATTTTGGGGAAATAAAATAATATTTATTTTGTGGCGGAAAATTCTTACGTTCGGATGCGATCGGGGGCATAACGAAATATTACTTATGTATTGGCATATTTCAAATCCATTCTTTTGCATGCCCATGGGTCTTTCAACATACCATAGCAGTCATGTGTGATATGGAGGAGACTCATGCGGCTAAAAATTACAGTTTTTTGGGAGTGGTTTTTGGAGCATGTAAGAACTGGCCAGAGAGCGATAAGGGCTAGGCGTTCTTACATTGTCTCACCCGTTTATGTAAGACTACTTTATATTGAAACAGGAAGTAGGCGAAGTTGCGCTGTTACCTGGTTGTATTATGGTGTCAAAGGGGCACCTGCTTTTATTTGGTACTAAGGGGGTACCTGGTATTATTATGGTACCAACGGGGTACCTGTTGTTATCATGGTACCAATGGGGTACCTGGTTTGGTTTTTAGTACACCAAAGGGGTGTGTGGCTATCATACTTAAGCGCAACAAAGTTTTGGTTATATATGCCCTCGGTCGCTTCCTTGCGTGAGAATCTTTAGCTTCAATAGCAGTTATCTGTTGAAGTCACAACGGACATGACCATGCGCTCCACTTATACTGAAACAAATTAAGTGATTTAATTTAATTTGGCAATACTTGATTATGTAATATTGTGAAACTAAAATATGGTAACACTTCTCGACTTTATATCAATTGAATCTTAGAGAAATCCTAAGTCCCCCGTTTGGTTGTTTGGTCCGAGATTGAATCCTAGAATAATTTTTTTCTTGATTAACTCCCGGTCAAGATCAAACTGGGTAACCAAGCTTGCTGAAGGTCAAGATCACATTCAGTGCAAAGGTCATGTTTGTCCTGTATCTTACAGCCTTTTGAAACTTTGGTAAATGTTTATTTCAGAAATGATGTGCATGATCCATTAGCTGCAGGTCGAGGTCACTCTTTGGGGTCAATAGTCACCAGACTTTATCTCTTCGTGAGAATAGCGTACTTACTTTATTGTTTCAAATGGTTTACCGAAATTATCACATTACAATATAAGATCTGGTCCTACCTTTAATATCTATTCATTTCCCAATTTACCATGTGCATTTACCTTTGCATGCATATAAAACAAAATGGCAGTATAAAACAATTGTATGTTGCCAATTCATCAACTTAGCACATGTGTAAACTAAACTCTCTATTTCCTTAAATCTGTACTTGCACTTATTTTCCACACCTTACAAACATGTTAAACTTGTTACTGATAAACAATATACAGACGTAAAGATTTAAATGACGGGCGACGCTTCGTGCAGAGTGTAATGTATTATCTATTGTGAATTGGAATTTTTGACATGCTTTTTTCCGCTTTGTTTATGGAATAAGGGAAGGCGACTCTTTAGCCCTGGTTGCCCCCTAGCAAGACCCCTGAAATTTACATCATATCTGGCCAAGGACCTTGTATTGCATGGCAATACTCCATTCACATGCTTCAGTTTGCAGATGGTCATTCTGTAGTAGTTCTTTAATTCATTACTAAGTACATTGTAGTTTGATTTTGCCTGACAACTTTAGCTAAATATTTTGCCGAACGTTTTTATTATTGTAAAGTGGCCATTGTTAAAGATTTATTTGATTATCATCTTCAGTTTAATTCCATGAATTTGTTCTAGCTGTGGCATATTTAGCATTTTGTTTAGAGTATGACTTTGCAGATATTTAGAAAAAATGCACATTACCACATCAAGATAATAATAAATGCATATCTTGTGAAAGACCCTTGCTTCAAAGTCGAGATGTTCTCTAAACATACCTTCTGTTTTATACAATTACCAATTTAAGAATAAAATATTTGTAAACACATGTTGATCATTTTTAGCTCAACTTTTCTATGAAAGGGGAGCTATCCTACTCGCCCCGGCGTCGGCGTTGGCGTCACACCTTGGTTAAGTTTTTCGTACCACCCCACTTTATTTCAAAAGTATTAGAGGTATGGCTTTGAAACTTACCATACTTGTTTACCATCATAACCTCCATCTACAGACAAGAGTACATAACTCTGTCAAGGTTTTTGACAGAATTATGGCCCTTTTTTTACTTAGAAAGTGTATTGAGCTTGGTTAAGTTTTTCGTACCACCTCACTTTATTTCAAAACCATTGGAGGTATTGCTTTGAAACTAACCATACTTGTTAACCATCATGACCTTCATCAACAGACAAGAGGACATAACTCTGTCAAGGTTTTTGACAGAATTATGCCCCTTTTTGACTTAGAAAATACATTGAATATGGGTAAAATCCACTTATTGCCTTAACCCTTTGAGATATTGCTTTGAAACTTTTAATGCTATTTCACATCATTACCCCCATCTGTAAGCAAGAAAAGGTAACTCTGTCAGGGATTTGTTTTAAAATTTAAGGCCCTTTATCGACTTAGAATCTTGGTTAAGTTTTTCGTACCAGTCCACTTTTTGACTGAACTATTTGAGATATTAATTTGAAAGTTGGAATACTTGTTTACCATCATGATTCCCAAACATGGGCAGGAGAAGGTAATTCTGTCAAGGATTTTATTTGAATTATGGCCCTTTTTGACTTAGAAACTCAGTTAAAATTTTCATTCTTGTCCACTTGTTAACTTAACCATTTGAGATAGCACTTTGAAAGTTGGAGTACTTATGTACCATCGTTAGACCTATCTGTAAGCAAAAGAAGATAACTCTGTGAAAAGTTTTCTTGATTTGTACTTAGAAATTCCTAGTTAAAGTCTTGTGTGCCCTTAACTGTCAAAGTTTTGTTTTATTGGCAAGCACTAAAAAGGTCGAGCGCGCTGTCCTACTGACAGCTCTTGTTGATATATGACATAAATATACTTACGTCCCTTACTTGAGGGTCTACGTCACTCTGTGGACTCAAATTATTAGGATTACCATATCAACAAGTCTTCATAATTATTGTGTAAAAATGATATTAAAAATTATTTGTTGTTGCGGATTGTACTGGAATTTATATCAAGTTGTAGAGCAAAACCTTTAAAATAATCGTGCTTGATAAATTGTAAACTACACTGACCCAACATGAAAATTTTACAGGTTTATAATGGGATTTACTATGCATGAGAAAGAAACACCAATGCCTCACAACGCAGGAGGTGGAACTCAATCATTTGTAAGAATGTTAAACTTTATCAGTTGGGGAGTGAGTTTATCAAAGAAAAAATTAAAAATCATCACAGGAGCTTTCAGATATAAGATCATAAATTCACCTATATATTCAATTTAAGAATTTGAATCTTTCTAGTCTCAACATAGGTTTCTCTCGACTGACAGCAAAAAGATTAATTTGTCCCGTCAAACAATTTTGCTTTTTATGAACTGTATGTTTTCACTGTATGCACCTGTTGCACCTGGCACAAAGTGCAAGAGTGAGCTATTGGGATCACTCGCTGTCTGGCGTCCGTGGAATGTCGTCCGTCCGTCAAAATAACATCTCTTCTAAAACCACTGGGCCAATTTTGATGAGACTTTGCAGGGATGTTCCTTGCATGAAGCTTTATCAAAGATGTTGAAAGAATTTCATTCCATGCAGAACTCTGGTTGCTATGGCAACAAATAGGAAAAACTTTAAGAATCTTATTCTCTTAAACCACAAGGCCTAGAGCTTAGATATTTAGCATGTAGCATTGTCTAGTGGACCTCTACCAAGATTGTTCAAATTTGACTCCCATGTCAAAATTTATCCCGCCCGGGGGTGACTTGGTTTTCATATGCTGAATGTAGGAAAAACTTTAAAAATCTTCTCTGAAACCACAAGAGCTTAGACATACTGCCAGATAACTCTAGTGGTGTTATGCAAGCACAATGACAGAAAGAAAAACATAGAAAACACAACATTCATATTACATTAAAAATACAAGTATATATTGTTTAAGCATTTAGCATGTGGCATTTGCCATTGGACCTCTACCAAGATTGTTCAAATCATGACCACCGGGTCAAAATTGACCCTACTTGAGGGGTCACTTGGTTTTACATAGGCTTATATAGGAAAAACTTTAAAAATCTTCTCTGAAACCACAAGGCCTAGAGCTTAGATATTTAGCATGTGGCATTTGCTATTGGAACTCTCCCAAGATTGTTCAAATCATGACCACCGGGTCAAAATTGACCCTGCTTGAGGGGTCACTTGGTTTAACATAGGCTTATATAGGAAAAACTTTAAAAATCTTTTTCTCTGAAACCACAAGGCCTAGAGCTTAGATATTTAGCATGTGGCATTGGCTAGTGGACCTCTACCAAGATTGTTCAAATTACGACGCCTGGGTCAAAATAGACCCCTCTTGGGGGGTCACTTGGTTTTACATAGGCTTATATTGGAAAAACTTTAAAAATCTTCTCTGAAACCACAAACCTAGAAATTAGATATTTGGCATGTTACATTGCAGAGTGGACCTCTACCAAGATTTCTCAAATAATGACATCCTGGTCGAAATTTAACCTCCCCAAGAGTGGGGGAGGTCACTTGATTTCATATTGGCGTATACAGGGAAAACTTTGAACAACCACAAGGCCGAAAGTCACATAATAGATATTTGAAATGTTACTTAGCATCGTGTTGTGGACCTCTACAAATTATTTCAGAATCATGACCCCTTGTATTATAGCCAAGGTAGTCAGGTGAGCAATATAGGGCCATCATGGCAGTCTTGTTTTTAGAAATACTTCCCTTTGTTGTTGCTATAAATAGCTTATATTGTAACTTTTTTATTACTGGTTGAAGAGAAAAATGTAGACCAGTTTTGTTACATCTGATATTTAGATGTATTTTGACCTATCTCTACTTGGTAAGGAGTTAGTCCTTTTGACAGCTGGGGGGCTCGACAATTTGCAAGTGGGCACTTAGTTTTTATTGTTTTACATTATGTACAAAGAATTCATTAATAATTCAGGTTTCTATTCTTGACTCCCTTGTCAGAATATGCAAGTTTTCACGCTTGGTATAAACTACGCAAGTTTTCTAAACAATAATATACAACAAAATTTTGTAAGGTAATACTTGACAACTATTTAACTTTAAAGCATATATTATGCCTCACAAAATACCAAAATTTCAAAAATCTTCACTATCTTACATTTTTAAAATAATCAGTTTTGTGTACCCCAAGGCAATATTTTTTTAGCTCACCTGGCACAAAGTGCCAGAGTGAGCTATTAGGTTCGCATTCTGTCCGTCGTACGTCCGTCCACCATTTCCTTCAAACGACATCTCATCTGAAACCACTGGGCCAATGTTGATGAGACTTTGCAGGGATGTTCCTTGCATGAAGCTCTATCAAAGTTGTTCAAAGAATTCCATTCCATGCAGAACTCTGGTTGCTATGGCAACAAATAGGAAAAACTTTAAAAATCTTCTTCTCTGAAACCACAAGGCCTAGAGCTTAGATATTTGGCATGTAGCATTGTCTAGTGAACCTCTACCAAGATTGTTCAAATTATGACCCCCGGGTCAAAATTGACACCGCACGGGTGGGCACTTAGTTTTTGCATAGGCATATATAGGAAAAACTTTAAAAATCTTCTTCTCTGAAACCAAAAAGCGTAGAGCTAAGATATTTAGCATGTAGCATTGGCTAGTGGACCTCTACCAAGATTGTTCAAATAATGAGCCCCGGATCAAAATTGACCCCTCTTGGGGGGTCACTTAGTTTTACATAGGCTTATGTAAGAAAAACTTTAAAAATCTTCTTCTCTGAAACCAAAAGGCCTAGAGCTTAGATATTTGGCATGTAGCATTGGCTAATGAACCTCTTCGAAGATTGTTCAAATTATGACCCTCGGATCAAAATTGACCCCACACGGGGGGTCACTTAGTTTTACATAGGCTTATATATATAGTAAAAACTTTAAAAATCTTCTTTGAAACCACAAGGCCTAGAGCTTAGATATTTGGCATGTAGCATTGGCTAGTGGACCTCTACCAAGATTGTTCAAATTATGGCCCCTGGGTCAAAATTGACCCCGCACTAGGGGTCACTTAGTTTCACAAAGGCTTATATAGGGAAAACTTTAAAAATCTTTTTCTCTGAAACCACAAGGCCTAGAGCTTAGATATTTGGCATGTAGCATTGCCTAGTAGACCTCTTCAAAGTTTGTTCAAATTATGCCCCTGGGGTCAAAATTGACCTTGCCCGGGGGGGGGGGATCATTTGTTTTACAAAGGCGTATATAGGGAAAACTTATTTGGTATATAACATTATCTAGTGATCTTCCACCAGGCAAGTGGACTTGTACCAAGGTGAGCGATATAGGGCCATCTTGGCCCTCTTGTTTTATATTTCCAGTTGCCATCTCAAGGGCCTAAAGATTTGTGTTATTACTATCCAATGAGTTAAAATTGAACTAAAAGGCAGTCTTATAATATTCTTATATTGTAAAGAAAGCCTTAATTAATAACTATAAATTCATTTAATGACACTGAAAAAACGTTGCTAGACCGACATTGCAAGAGAGACAGCTGATACAAATGTAGATATATATATGTTGTGTAGATTTAAATGATTTAAAATACAAAAAAAGCACGTGGTATCTCCTTATAAAAACTACATTTAAGATAATAAATCTCTAAGCCTTGCAATTGAAAACCTGTCTTAATGTCACTTTGTTATGAAGGAGCAGCAAAATGTAAAAAAAAAAAATGAAAAAAACAATCTGTCATGTTATCAAATATATTTGATATGAATGTTTTTTACCTGAGTTGTCCTTTTTACTGAAAAAAGTTTACAGAGACAAATGACGCTTGTTTTGCCATGGAAACCAGACTTTTAAACCTAAGTACTTAGAATACACAAAAGTCTGTCCTGAAAATTATGCTTATGTTTTGAAATTAAAACTTACTGGTTTAATAAATTGTATGAAAGTTACAGAAATCAGCAACATACAGTTTTCCAAACGATTACTTATTAGATGGCGGTATTTGCTGAAATAATCAACAACTAACCTCAACAAATAACCGCCTCTAGGACTCTTACAGTTTGTTACTCTCGATTGTCCTTCAGTATTTTTTTTTCAGTAAAAATGCTCAACAGAGAATCTCCCCCTTCCCAACGGTTACAAAGTGTTCTCATATGACAAAGCTGGCAACCAGATCCAGCAATGGTTTTTTCAGTCAAAGTTTTACAAATACCAGCAGCTAAAAGCACTGAATTTATGACTTTAGATAGCTAGAAAAACATCGAAATAGAACATCAATGATAGCCGGCGGTAATATCCAATATATTACAAGAGATCGTGTACATTTTGCAATTTTTATCAGAAATGAAATAATAGGTTCCTGTAAAATAAAACTAATCGTTTATCATTATCAATTATGTGAGCTGACTGAATTTAAATAATCACAATTAAGCTATTACAAAAAAATAATACAGTAAAACTTGTAAATAAAGACCACTAATATAGTGTGTCATAATTGACAATTGCTTATGACCTTGGAGTATCTAATCAAGAAAATAGCTTGCTGGTATTTTTTCAAAGCTTTGTACTCGGTAATAAAGTCGGGTTGACTACAATTTAATCAAACTGTTGAAAACAAAAATCAACTGTAACATGTGACGTATTTTCAACCAGCTTACGTTGATGATGTAGTGCCGGTCTTCATTAATAAATGCAGATGTGGCATGAACTCTTTGGTCAAGACTGCACTTTTTATGGCTCTTTTATTTTACCATAAATTTTGTGGATTCTTACGTTTTCTGGCGTTCGTTACGCTCGGTTTACTTTTGACGTTTATCCGGGTAGACGATTTAGATCAATTTCACCGAGTGAACAATGTGTTTATCGGGATTTATTTTAAGTTTCAGTGGTTTATCGAAATATAACGGTGGATTATATATCCTGATAAACTGACTGTTCACTTGGTGAAACCAATATAAATAAATTAAAAATGCAAAGTAATCACGCATAGTAAGGATCTCTCTTTAAAAGTGTTGAGGCATGCAAGAGCCTGGGAATATTCAGGAGGACATGGGCACCCAGTCAATCAGTCCCGATTTTCTGTCTGTTAGAGGATGGTGCCCCAAGTTGCTAAACATTTAGGCGACGATATTTGGACCAGTCAACTGTACTACAGTATTTTTGTAACATCTAAGTTAATAAACAAATTCGTTCCATTTGGTCAAATATACACTGTTCATTGACATGCTATATCGATCGAGGTACGCTAGAGTTATTACACTGAAATTTTGCCAAAGAAGGGTTGTAAGTGACCTATCTTTGAAACCTTTTATACAACATTTACCACACTTTTTCACAATGTTTAAATGTAAACTGTATACTTTTATACTGATCAGCCACATTCGTAACTCAGTAATGTAAAGATGTTCGCAAAAATATCTCATATGGTCATAACTTCTGTCAATTCATATTTGTAATGAAGACAGGTGTAACTACAATGGAAATTAATGATTGGTTCAGGTGTGTCCTTACGATATACTGACAGGAAACCCATTCATACATTTAAACATTTGGACACATCTGTAGTTTTGGTAAGGCGTAAAAATACGTTTGTTTCAGGTTTCCCGACCTACTTATTTTTCTTGCCCCGACCCTAGAACTTTTTTTGCCTGTTAATATTTTTTAGCATAAATTCATTAAAATCTATGTTGAATTTAGTTTATTTGAGAATAAAAAAAAATTAAAAAGGAATTTCCCTGCTTGCCTGCCCTATTTTTGGGGGGCATGAATCCTGAAACAAACATATTTTTTTAGGTCTAAGCTTTACAACTGGGCCCTGTATTTCTTTCCAATATAGTGAAATAACTCCTATAATAAAAAAAAAAAAATAAAATGATAAACTAATAACGTAAATGCACAATTACACAAAACGCACGCACGCACACACATTCACGCGCAAACACACACACATTAATATTGCATTATTACGCACATTTACATACAAAAGTAGCTAATCAATTCGATTTCAAATAGCTTAATATGATGCAAAAACGCACAACAAATAATAATTTACTAAAAGCAAAAGTAATGAATAATGATAACAGTAAGTACTAACAAAAATCTCCCGCTGTGTTCTGTACTGGATACTGTAAGGGGAAGTTTGGAATAATTTGTTTAATTTTGAAAATCCGCACTACTAGCAAGGTGCATTCTGGCTACTGATAATTGTCCACGTTCGCTAACCAGTTGCTAGACTTATAAAAGTCTGTTGAGATTAGAAAAATATCTCTTTAATGCAGATCACAAACTGTGATTTATTTCAATAGCGCAGTCATAAGAAACATACAGGTGTTTAATATTCTGTTCTGCTGTTCTATAAATTGTTCGGAAAGACATCTAGAGGTTAAAGGTGCAAAGTCTATATACATCAAACGGTCTTATTCTGATGCTCCTGTAATAGAATTATCGACCGTAGATAACTATGCATGTTTCCCCAAGTTACTATAGCGACGGTCACACCTACGTTTAACCATATTGTCGGCAATCGAAGACGCCAGTTCTACAGTAAACGTTGCTATAAAAAGAAAAGGAATGATTTGGCTATTTCTTGGTAAGTAATTATTTCAATATGGTATTGTAAAAAATTGTTTCAACAAATTATTTTCAGCTTTTCAAATCTTGAAATGTATAAATTGTACGCTATAGAGCTACTACTAATATCTGTTTTACTAACTAACAAAGACACAGAAAGAACTTTGGTCACCCAGACCATTTTTTAATAATTTTTTTATTAAATTATTTTCAAAAATTTCATTAAAGCTGTGGACCGAACTTGCGTCTTATTTCATAGATTTGAAATAGTAAGGATCATCATCCATATACAATAACATGCAGTCAAAAGATCAACCAAGTATATGTACACATATTTCGAGGATGAATTAATAATAGTGTAGTAACACTAATAAAGATGACTGCACAATTCACTAAAACTTTCCCCCGTTTGCTATTTATTATTGAACAAACGTATGAATTTTAACACTCGAGGCCTTTATTATACTTTGGAATGAATGTTTGCCGTATGGCTTTGAACTGATCACACACACAATGACAAAATGGTACTCGTCTTCAAGATAACTGGAATTTTCTCTCATTTCGTTCAACTCTTTTTCTTCCGGATCTAGCACTTTCTACACTAAGCTTAATCGACTCGGCATATACCGGCATCTTTTGTGTTTAGTCAAATCTACATAGTCTTCATATTCTTTATACACTGTCAAGCAAATGTTTAAAGTAAGATTTTCTTGCCGTTCTTGTACAAAATAATCGTGATCTATGATTGTTTGCTTGAAATTCAATATAAAAGTCTTAGGTTTTGCTAATTTTAGATTTCCCATTTATTTCATTAGCCGATACATATGCAACAAGTTTTTAACACCGAGTGGCCAATTTCTTTTATTCATGTACAGAAAGTGAATACATTTTTTTTGTATACCGTACTTTTTTAAAAGATTCTTGGTTCTATGACATGTAACCAATATTTCAACACTTGCAAATCTGCTAATATACAATTGATAGATTCCAAGTTAACCATACACTCCTGCATTACGTTTGGGCAATTTTACACTCAAAACTCTTGTGCCAAAATCTAAATAAATATGATCTGGCTCTTTGATTTTTTGACTCACCCAATATTTCACAAGAATAACTTGAGATTGATGCCACGAAAGCATCGAACAAGTGTTCAAGCTAAAGCTAAAATTCTTGAACAACAAATTCCTTACCTTCAACACATAGCATCACTGGTTACAGATAAATGACCCTGACGAACTCAGTACAACACCCAGGTGATTAATTTCTGTTTTGATATCTAACATTTCCCCATCTTAGAACCATTGCTTATCTCTTCTCAGTTGTCCTCGTTTCTTAAAAATCATAACTTTTAAAGTCTTATCAGTGTTAACGCTTAAGCCCCATTTGTCACAATACGTCTTAAGCATGACAAAAGAAACTTATAATTCATCCGGTGCTTCAGCCAATAACGCCATGTTATCCGCATATAGTAGAAGAAGAATGTGATTCCAAATACAACTCGAAGGCTTCCGCGAAAATGGAATATAACAGAGGCCATCTCTTCCTGTTCAACAGTGAAATCCGAATATTTCCACTCAGCACGTACATTGCTCTGATGGTTTTAATATTTTACCATTTACTCCAGATTGTATATTTATACCATAGTGCGTTTATGTCCACCTAGTCAATACCTTTTTGCATGTCAATTAGTACTAACGTTTGCCGTCGTTAAGATAATGTTCTTGCGTGCCAATAACAATGACCTTTTTTCTTTACATTTATATACGACTTCACATATTTTTCTTAAAATTTTCTACTATGCTGTCAGAATGAATCATGTATACGCTAGAAATTGCCAAAAACCCGCAACATCGGACGTTACTACGAAACTATACAGAATAAAGCACAAATGTGGATATAGTTGTCTTGAACTTGGTTTATTCATCTGCATTCGCTACCCTTTACCCCAAAAATATTCAATTACATGTACATTAGTATTTTTTCAAACATGATTTGATTGACACTATTTTTTAACAAAATATAACACTCATCTTCACGCCCGCAGGGGGAGTATATAGTTTTCAAAACTCCCATCCCTATATCTATCCATATGCACAGACTTCGGTACATCATTTCTCTTAACCATTTCTCAAATACAACATGTACATTTGTAAATAAGTATAAATTACTGGGAAGACAAACTCAAATCGGGCGGAACGTATAAGATTTGACTACATTTTCTAAACGTTACAAATAATTCATACAAGAACATTAGCATGTAACAATTTGTCCAAGCTACTAGAGCTTCTACAATCCAGCCTAGTAAACAACTGAAACGAATGATCTGATCGTGATGGTATATATAATATAATCAAATAGAGGTACTGAGCGCTGTAAGGAATACAACAGAATAAGGTTACCAAGCCTTTATTGTTACCACGTTTGGTACCATTCAAAGTATAGTCCAGCACCACCAAATGCAAAATGAATGATTAGAAAATGTACGTGTTCACCACGCCTACATAAACGATTCCTGCCTAGATAACAAGGAAACGAAACCATGTTCTCCCTTCATCAATGTATGTTCGTTCCGATTTTTCAGCATCTAAGTTTTGACTTTGCAACATTGCAGTTTCGAATTAATCTATTCAACAATTTTTAAGTTGCGTTCTGGACAAGCATAATTTCATAATTTAAAGAGATTGTTAAAACGGATAAGAGTTACGGTTCTTAGATAGTGCGCTTCTAAAAAGAATGACCGGTACGTGTTATATCAAGTAAATTTGTTTCATGGTTTAGGATTTATTTTTCGGTCATGTATAATTTGGGCAAGGTAGTGTTATGATTCTCCCCCTCAATGACCTCTAACACTTAGTGAAATACAAACTCAATCCTTAAAATTCAATACTTATCAGGTTATATTTCTTGAAAACACATGTCATAAATGGTGACAGCTACGGTTGTGGTTCTTGGCCGTTGCAGTCCTTCTCAATAACCTACAAAAAACTTTCAAACACGTTTGATTAGTTAAAATCATCACTGGAGGGCAATACAAGTTTTCTTTACACATGAATGACTATCATTACGGGTGTGTTGAAAATCATGTCGGTTCATTTTGTCATTTGACTCTGTCAAGCGATGTTGGATAATCAAACCAGCTTTGATGGGCATTTGTTTTAAAATCTGCAGGAAATATTTAAGTCACATACTCTACATTTTAGTTGGCATCTTACTAACGGAGTTTCCGGTACAGGATTCGGCGTTCACGACAGCGTTAACGACAGCGTTCACGACAGCGTCCACGACATACTATCCTATGTATGAAGACTCTACAACAGAGTCTGAATACGACGAAGGAAAGAAGCTCCACGAAATGCTTGATAATATTAAGGATAAAGTCAATAAGAAAATGGAGTCGGTCCGAAAATTTTTTAATCCTGCCATGGAATTCCTGAAAAAGTTGGCGCCAGAAGTCCAAGAACTGTTCCAAAGACTTCAAAATCCAAATAAAGGTAAGCTTAATATTTTGCTACTTTCAACGTGGCTAATTGTGAAAAAATAACATGTATGTATTAATAGGGTAAATCTTTAATTCAGTAAATCTAAAACTTTTACATCCTCCTCACGTTTCTTGAACGAGTGTCGTTCTCTGCGATCACGTGACAATATGATCTAATTAGATACTGAGATTTCTGTACATGGACTTGGTTAACTTGGTCAATTTAAGGGGATACCGGTGCAAGTTGATACCCGGGGGTAAATCGTTACATCGCAAGTCTAAGACGTTTATAGTGTAAATGGATTACACGTCTATACCCTAGTGCCGCTTACATCACTTGCGTTCGTCAGTTTAGCCCTTTCTCATTGCGCACAATATGAATCACTCCTGGTGTATGCCACTCACACAAACACGAGACCTGAAAACGAGATGTCTGTCCGCGCTTGGCCACATGCCTACGGCCGGTGTCGAGGGTAAACAATCCCAATTAGTCAGACGCATTTCCATTTATTAACTATGCCCGTGATATTCGCGGGTTCGCAAGGATACTGGGTTGTAAAATGACTTAAACAATATTGATTTATGGTAAGCTTCAGGTGGTCCGTTTCTAAAGTTTACAGAGATGAGGCAAAACGACGCAGTACGTCTGCTCACCGAGATGACACACTTACCTTCTGACATGCAAAATAAACTTATCAACTTATATGATATGGCCGTTTTCACTACAGAGGAATTGAAAATGTTACCCACAGATATCATCCAAGCCTTGACGGTAAGACTTGCTTCCAAGCGGACATATCGTTGTTGCTGTAAAATGTATGTTTATGTATACTTCTTTTTCGGGATATTTAAATGTTAAACAAATCAGAATGTAGCAGTTTAAACATTTATCAAGACATCAGCAATAAGACTTTTACACTACAATCTGTATGGCATGCGTGCTGAAACAATAAATTTGATACATTAGGGGTCACTAACCAGTTTTATATTAATTAACTAAATCGTATATGTAAGTGAAACTGTGAATTCATGATTCACAGAAATATTTAAAGTAACACCTTTTTTGCCTACATATGTACCATTCAAAGAGACTGACAGTGTTAGTTTTAATAAGTTGGTTTTTCTTTTCGTGTAACATCTTGATTTTATAAGTTTACAAAATTATTCACTTCATCGCGGTCAGTTTTTATTTGTGTGTGACGTCAGTCACTCACAAATATAGCTCGTATTTCAAGACACGCATCCTCTACTTTTATAAACCGAAGAACTTCTCAATTTCAGTCTGAAATAATCCTACAGGTACTTTTGAATTTTAAATTACAAAGCAAAAACAGCACTTTTTTAACTTGGTCAAACTTGCCAACGCCTCTATCATCAAAAGTGTACATACCTTTAAATCGTCCGTTTTATGAAACTAGTCTAAAATACGCGTTTAGGTATAAAACTGAAACTTATCAGCAAATTAACTTTACAGAGGCACTGGTAGATGTCTTTTTGAAGTATGACAACACATTTTATGCTTTAAACACGTTGTAATTGTTGTATTTTATGTAAATGCGTAGTTCGAAAGGGTACGAAAATGTCCGCATTTTACCGAAGTCGGTTCTTACCTGGATACGAATAACTGTAAGAAATCACACAGATCTACATGTCTTAAATACGATTTTTAAATGTAGACAGAAATGCATGACCAAACCTAGACCGAACATAATTATATTAAGGTCAAAAGTCACGTCGACCTTGGGTCAACAAAACAAAGCTTAGGCTTAGGAAGTACAGTCTTGGTAGGGATGCTCACTACTATGACAATTGAATGACAATTATGTATACTTGGGTTAGAGTAGACAAAAAAAACTAGGTAATATCGTTAGCGCAAACTTTGTAGAGGTTACTCATATTCAGAAGTTGGCCTTTATCTATTATTCACAAAGTAGGTCTAGGTTACGGTTACCATGATGGTTCTGTCTAACGTTTATGTCTTGGTTGCTGAGATAAGATGGGTTTTTTTTATTTTACGGCCAAAATTAAAGGTCATGATTTCTTGGATGTTAACCGTAGTCAATATCACATTATATACAGATTATAGATTGGTTGGGTACCGTGTTTGACTCAGGATAGGAGTGTCCCGGGTTCGATCCCCATCAGGGCAAAGGTGGTAGTGTCCCTAGGCAATACACAGGTATGTTCACCTTACCCCTCCCACCCCCACCCCCACCCCCTCTGTCTCTCTCTCTCTCCGAGGTTCATTCAAACTGAAGTGAGTATCCGCAGCGATCAATCTAAATCTCTGTAAATCACAAAGGTTGTTACATAATGATTTGTTTTTCAAGTTTCTTTTGGGAAAAAGTAATTAATCTGAATTATATCAATAATTATGTTGACAGTGACATTTGCTTTGCAAAACAATTTCAAGTTTAGTCTACATCATTCCACACTTGTTTTAATTTCTGCATTAAGTACGTAGGTGAGAGCTGATCAAACCCACATTGATTTGAGACACACACAAATTCAGTGCCTTCAGCGCTTTGATTTAGACTTGTAACCTGAACAAACGTTTCTAGAAAGTGACAACAATATATATGTCGATAAATACTGGTATTGATGAGTTTTCGTAGTTGTTATAGAAACCCTTTCAAAATACGAGATGAAATTTACGTTCAACAATACAGACAAGGGTTCTCATATATCCTTATTATAATATGCGGTTTCTGTGCAAAACTATTTCCAGGAAAGTTTAGATTTTAAAGAAAACTTTATATTATCCTGAAAACAATTTTTGAAGGTGTTGAAGCAGTTGTCTTGCTATGTTTGGACAGACCTATACCGTCATTAAAAGCGAGTTCATATATCAGGCTTTCTCGGGGGGAGCTGGGGGGGGGGGGGGCTGGGGGGGTCGGGGGGCTGGGGGCTTTGATTCAATCTGCTGACGTTCTGTTTGTGTTGCATGCATAACTAACTGGAGGATTCCTTCTTCTGTATTCATGTCCGATTGTCAGCGTGCGCTGTTCTTTTTTGGTGTTTAGGGATTACATTTTCTAATTTTGCTTAAATTGTTGTGAAATTTAATTAAGTTATTATTTAATCCAATGTGACAGTACTATACAGTTTACATGTAAATAATAATTAAGTATCAATTAATTGTGTAAGAACGTAAGATTAGCTCTCAGATGTGCCAGTTTCATCTTTCGTATACGCTGAGAAGTTGAGACGTGTTGTCTGATTTATAATAAGGATGGGAACGAATATTCAAATATTTGCATTCGTTCCGAATATTCGAATGCCATCTCAGGATTCGAATATTCGTTACATTTTTCGCTTTTTTTTTTCTTTTCTTTTTTCAACTAAAAAGTAATAAATTTTATATAGGTCTTTGCTGCGACATATGTACCACCTGCAAGTTAATTTATAAAAAAAAATGTTTCTGTGACCTATAATAGATATTTTGAAAAGGAAATTAAACAACTTAATTTCGTTTGCATGCTTCTGACATTTGATCGAAAATTTATATGAGAAGCATAGCTCTAGGGGCGTCGGTAGTTCATCAGCAAACTGCCCTTAAGAGTAAAAGATAAATTGCAAAACATAACATAATAATTGCAAATGGAAATGCTTTGTACATCTTATTAATGAGTACTATGTTCTTCATGGTTATAATTACATTTTTCTAGAAATGTGACAGTTTTTATCAGCATGAGACATCAGCTGTAGTATTTAGCAAAACTCTTTGACAATTTGAAATCGTTTAATAGCGAAGAGGGAAGGGATATGAATTTCCCTTTGGAATTTCTTGTCAATATGAATCACCAATATTGATTCCACAACGCCAACATTTACTGTCTTTTTCATATAAAACATAAATAAATTAATTTATAAAGCAAAAAATTCTGAATTCCTTTCAAAAGTTATGGTTAAAAAAACACAATTTCATAAAATATCAAAATTTTCTTTTCTTTTTTCAGAATAGATTTTTTGCGATTAATATTAAAAGCTGTCATTATTTAAAGTTGTCTTTTAATAACAATTTTGTGAGATCTACAAGTGTAAAAATTTAAATGAAATGTCCAAGGAAACTAATTTATTTAATGTTGTAAACTTTATATAAAAAACACCATGTTCTGTAAATTTTGAACTGAAATTTCTTCATTTAATTCCATTTCACCAGTCACTGCTCGAACTAATTGTAGTGGCCTTTTACAGGTGTCATACATATTTTTGTATATAACACTTCGGAAGCACTTCGTGAGGTTGAAGATCGAGCTATAAGACTCTGTTCCACATGCTCCACATAATCTATCTGAGCATTAGTGTCCTTAGGCAAGACGCAAATAATTCACCCCTCCTCTCTCTCGCGCGATTAATATAAGTTGTAAGAACTAGAACTTATTCCGCAATCGAGAATGAAAAGATTGTTACCAAAGAAAAGCTTCATCCGTACAATTCTGCCAAATATAATATATATTTGCAGAGCTAGAGTGTTTAAGTAAAATTGAGGGGTTCTGAGATTTTTTAAATTGAACAAGAACTATCTTTTTAAAAAATGGTCCTCGCGATTGTGAGTATATTGAAAGAGATAGGTAGCTTGATTTCATTGTAAAAATCCTGTCAGGTCTTATCTTAATGCAGTAAGCATGCGCCAGATGTCACAGGTTGAGAAAAATGTGCGTCCTAAACGGGACTCGAACCATGCACCCTTCGTTTACAGTGAGAATACTCCCCCGACCAGGACTCGAACCCCGGACGCTTCTCTTACAGGGATAACGCTCTTCCGACTGAGCCAACCGCCGCTAACACATTTCTACCCAAAAGTCCGTATCATGAAATGTACACCACATAAATTTAATCCTTGTTTTTCTTAGCAAGTATTATGTTACTCGAAATACTGAGCGTTATTGTATAATTATTCTACACTCATAATTAACATTAATTTGGGGGTAACAACATGTTATGTTGATATATATGAGCTATTTACGTACAAAAATTATAAAACCAATCATGCAAGACTGAAAACGTAGAGTATTTTATTGACCTTTTTCAATAAAAAGATGTCTTTTCAATCCAAAGGGCATTCTACTTGTCATTTCATTGGTAGTTGAAGTTTTCCCAACGTCCCGTCAAAAGCTAGCTTAATACAATTAGAGATCAAAGGTCATATGACTATATTGCGTGTGCGCGCCATATCTCTTGAACCCCTTGAAGGATTTTAAAATAACCACAAATATTCACCATATTGAGACGACGTGCAGAGCGCATGTTTCAACCATCTAGTGCCAAGGTCAAGGTCACTGTTACTAAAAATAGAAAAATGGTTTCCGCTCAGTAACTCGAGTAATGAGTGACTAATTGCAATAAAACTTTGTGTGTGTGCGTGGAGAGGAAGCTTGGGATTGTATTCCGGGTCACTAGGGTCAAGGTCACTGTTACTAAAATTAAATTAATGTTTTATTAATTTTCTTAGTCTTTAAATTGTTTAAAGCAAACATATTATTTCATTTTCCGGCGGGGGAAAACAACTTTGCAACTTTGTTCAATAGGAATAAGGCTGTTGTATATATTTATGTTATTTAGCCATAACTTTCGCGATCTTGTTTTTCAATTGGTATTATCACTTTAGGCTAAAACAAATGGGGGGGAGTCAAGGTCACCGCTTTTTCTTGACAAAAACAACCATCTATATTAAGTTATTATTAAGTTTATCACAAACGAGGCAAAAAAAACCCTCTTTTAAATTTGTGACTGAATTGACCCGACGCCCGAGATTACCCGTGAAACCGCTACTCAAATTTCGGTGAATCTAAACTTTTGACTTCTTGTTTGGTCATGGTTACTTAACTTGACAAAGCTTACATGTACATTATGCTTAATTTATTTTTAAACTGGAAAGATGCAAGTGCGTCCTTTTAAAATGCATGACATCATGAATCACTATTACTTGATCTATTATGATGTAGCTAAAAGCAAGAAGATATAATCATACAACTGCTCAAATTATCCAAATATTTCATACCTGTTATAATAGAATCATTTTAAGATATCTTCAATATGAAAGCACACTCAGAATGTAATAAAAACGCATATAAAAGCATACAAAAATATATCATTTTATTATTTGATTTGTGTATTTTATAGGAAAAGCCTATGGGTACACTGAAAACATTAGCGTCTGATAAAATGGAAGTGTTATGTGACAAACTAGTAGAGCCAAGCTCACACCCGGGCAACCTGCGCAAAGTACTTCAAGCTGGTATCAATTGCACCACATTGCTCGATAAAATAAACTTTGAGGTAAGTTTTGGAAACATACGCTGATGATTAGATGAATTGTCTTGATTTACACATATTCAGAATTAACCCTATTAATTATTTTGAATAACATTTGTTGTTTTTGATAATGCAGGGTCCACACAGGTCACAGTCAGCCGTATTGATGGAGCAAATCCGTGCAAAGGACCCCCCTTCTTCTTGGACAAGTAGAAAGATATCTCAACTGGTCCGCTACATAGGGGACGCCCTATCAAAATATGATATTGAAGAAATTCAGACAGCAACTATCCGCAAAAGGTACATTAAAATGGACAATATACACATTAATTATTATGCAACCCTTCGAAGAAGGAGGGGTATATTGTTTTGCAGATGTCGATCGGTCCGTCCGTCCACAGTTTCCGGACGATAACTCAAGAACGCTCGAGCCTTGTAACTTGAAACTTGATATTAAGGTTATCCATATTTTGAGGTCAGTAGGTCAAATGTCAAGGTCACAGGCTGACGCCATTTTGCAGTGACTTTTACTTTAAAAACGGTTCCTTGCATAGTTCGACTTTTTCCACATTACTCATTGCATCAATCACTCGTTGTTTTTTTTTACAAACAGGTCTTGTTTAACTAAAAAGGCGATTTAAGTATTGAATATTCAAAATAGCAGTGTATTATTTTCATATTAATTGACAGCTTTAAAAAATGACATACTTATACATATATATGTATAAATAAAGGCTATAATCAACAAAAGAAATAAAAACAGTTTTGCAAAAAATCGATTGAAAATGCTGGTTTTACGGCACCGCTACACTATTATATATTATGTGGCGAACAAGCTCACGTTCAGTATGGGGTAAAGTAACGGGGTAATGTCAAGTGTATATTACCGGCTTGCCCGTAAATATCAATATCTATTTACGGATCGTTGACCAATCAGAAGACAGCAAATTTCATGGAAGGGTAATAAATGTTAAATTGGAATTTCAAAAGCGTTTGCAACGCTTTATTATTTGGTAGCTTATTATTTCAAATCTACAAATATACTCGTACGTGACATATATTTATAAAATTTATAAAATACGTTTTTTCATACAGGTTGAAAAACTTAAGTCATATGTGTTCTATTTTTAGCCTATATAATATATCACGTGCAAACATTCCGACAAAGTCTGTAAGACACCAACTGGTGAAGGAGATGATGGCTGAGTATAGTTCACCGACAATGTGGCCCCATGATTTTCTAGCAAGCATGGGTCTTCTGTTGGAAGATATGAACGTACAGCAATTGAGACTGCTGTTAAACAGTGTAGTAAGTGATCATATACTTCAACGTCTTGATTAATGTCATCTGTGTAAATAAGACAAGTTATATTTAAACATAGAAAATCAAGTGTCTAGCCCTTGCATGTGGAAACCTGTCTTCAAATAATACTGTCATTATATTGAGTAAAATAAAGAGGGTAAAACTAATGAAAAAATCAAAGAACGTGTTATGTTATTAAATGTACTTGATATTTATGAATTATAAGTAAATTATACCGAAACTTATATGGCGATAAATGATATTTGTGTTGCAATGGAAACTGTAATTCAAAACCCACCCATTGCTACGAAAATCCGTACTTTGAATTATGTACGCTAATGAAATTAAAACGAATGTCTTTAAATTGGTTGTAAATAAGATACTTCAAACGAATGTAGATAGATCTATATGTAAACCAATTAGTAATCCATTCAAATCCTTTGCACCAAAGGCAATACCTTTGCGTGTGATGTAAATGTTTATTCCTTTTAGTTCTTAGTCCTTATTCTGACTTTATGTCGTTTAGACAGGTTTGGCGAACAATGCATTTGGCTAGCATACATATACGTTATAATTATTCAAGTGTTCGCAAGAATATGAGTATCAACCAATTGTAGGCCCCTATGGCGGAAACCTGAACACTGGCAACAAATTGCCGAGTCATTGTCTCACTTGAAATAAACATTATGTACATGACTATCTAATATGTAATTTAGTTTAAACAATACTTATTCTCCAAGATATCATTTAAGAACACAATTTTGATATCAGGGAAAAGACTTGACAATGTGAGATACGCTTAACCTTGCACTAAAGCATGAATTTGTCTTACCTTTCAAATAAGTTGACTTTTCCAAGCTGTTTCAAATGTATTCAGGGTTGTGATTTGCGGTAACCGGACAAGAATGAGAGTAGCAAATAATTGCAATATTCATCGTAATTCATCATTTAACAGCCGAATGCGCAGAAAATTTAATTATTTATATTTTTAGGCTGTCGGCGCATGCTTAATACTCATTTTTCGCCATATCCAGTGTATCACCCCACTGACATTGTGGTAGCTGATAACGCATTGACTTTCAAGGCTAAAATATTTGAATAAAAATATAATATGTTGGAGCTATGTTGAACCGTATATGTCCCGGAACGTATATATCACACGAGAGAACAAATCGACCGCATATGTCACACGTGTGATATATTCGGTCGAAAACAGTCTTCGCGTGAAACGTATATGGCAAAAAAAAATTATATTTTTTATTTCGAATTTTATAGGAACACGATTTTTTAAACGAATATCTCACATGCAGAAAAAGGCAAATAAAAACGAAATGTAACGATGCTGGGAGGCATCCATATAGGTATATACATGTATATAGGTGTAATATGTGGAGAGCCGAAATGCAATGACATGATTATCAAAGAAAGTCCAAGGTAAACGACATGCGATCAACACTTATTGGAACTTAAACACAGAGTAAACTTGATATATCTGCATGGCCGGCTCCTGTGGATCGGTTCCGATCCTCTTCCTGGAATGACTTAAGCAAAAGTATAATTTGTACTTCCATGCACTTTAATATCACAACCTATGAGATATATACGTTTCGGTGTAAACTGTTAAAAATTACCAAACGAATATGTCACATTAAACACGTGTTCTATTTACGGTCGAATATGTCACACACGTGTGATATATACGTTCCGGGACATATACGGTTCAACAGAGCTATGCTTATCGCACTGTAGTGTGGCCACCTTAGTGGTTTAAGTCACCACTTGCATGGGGCTTCACCATATCTGCAGGGGCCCCTGCTCACCATTTACGATTCACGCAGGGGGTCGCCCACAGCGTTGCAATGCCGGCACATACGCATTAACGACACTCAAATGTTGAATGTTCCGTGAACATTTCAGGTTGTTCAAGTAGCACCAGAACTGATGGAGGCGGGTGTAGATAAAGAAACGACTATAATTACTTTAGTGAAGAGCATGGCACAGGCGATCAGGGCAGCACCAGACTCAGACCTGATAGCAAAGTAAATTTCTTGATTTGATTTCACTTTCTTTAAGTTTTCGAAGAAGAAACGGTTGTAACGATATTCCACTCAATAACGGTAACAGAATAAAAACAAAGTAAGTACATGTATAATATGAACCAGTTGTCGACTATTTTGCTTTCAGGATCATCCCCTGGATGAAGGCGGACGTGAAATTCATGAAAAATGTTAACCTAACAAATCTTCTAGAAGCGTTATCCAATGTGAATGTAACGTTTACTGATGCCGAGGTAACTTATTTTAAAATTCGGGAATTTTTATTTTGCCATTATACTGATTGTTACCTTCCAAGCATTACGAAGTTAATGCCACGCTACCCAAGGTGTATGAATACAACATTTAAACGGACTGTTTTTCAAAGGATGATGATGTCTGCTAACTTTTCACTGCATCTTATTCCAAACAAGATTAGTGTAAACAGAGTACAGAGTCACTCTCCTACAACAAATTAAAGATATCTCTGAAAAAGAGATGTATCTGTTTGAAATAGAGAGATAATCTCCCAAACTTACAGATGTACTCTAAATAAATTCGAGATATATCTCTCAAAAATAGAAAGATAACTATCAAGATACCTTTTTTTGATATCTTTCAGTGTGAAAAAGATGTATCTATTAAAGCAAAAGATATCTCTTTAAAAAATAAGAGATATCTATGTTACTATTTAATAAAAAAAGAGATGTCTCTTTGATATAATAGCTTTCATATCTCCTAAAATAGGGAGATATCTCTGTAAATTAGGAGATGTCTTTCTTTTAATAGAAATACTTCTCATGTTATGAAAGATATCTACCAATACTAAAGAAATATCTCATTCTTATCTTTTTATTTTCCAGACCAACATGATAGCAGAACGCCTTGAAAAAGAATACATGATATATAAAGATGCATTTGCTGAGCATGATAAGAAAAAAATGATCGACATTTTTACTGCAATAGGAAAGTTTGTTGAAGGATTTGATATGGATTATCTTGAGCCTCTTCCAACTGATGCTTTCCCTGAAATCAGTAAAAAGATTACTCATGAAGTTTCAAGACCAAAGGTATACAGCCGACTTTTGCATTCAGTGATACACCCTGGTACAGTCCTACACACTTGTCTAAAGTTTGCTATTTTCCCAAGAACTTCTGATCAGTGTGAAATTATAATAACAATATGTCAGAGGTTACAGATAACGTCTTGAGATGGATTCCTGTCGAATCATATTACTACATGTGATGTAGAATCTAATAAATTGTGCAGAGAACAATTTGTGAAACTAGATCTACTTCTGTCTCAGAATTACGTTTGAAATGACTCCCGTAGAAAGCAGGTTTTCAAGCTGTATGAGATAGATAGTAAGATAGAAAGATATATAGTATATTCAGTAGTAAACATGGTGAAAACAAACATGATGCATAATTATATACAGATAATTAGTTGTATACACAAGTTTATAACCATGATATGCACATCAATACCAAGGATAACACAAAAAATGGAAAAGTGATTCTCCTTGATTTCCATTTTGGCCCTTTATAAGATATTCACTGTTATCTTGATAATATAACCTTGCTAACTTGCATCGCTTTCATGGACAACTTTGAAGGTGATGTATTTTCTGTGTGCACAATTTGCTTAATTCAACTTTATCCGTGGTCGAGTTAATAAGGTCACTGAAACATCTAAAAAAATTTGAGGGTCATGGGTTCAGAGGGTCCTAGTGCTGCTTCTTCTGAGAAACGATTATCTTGTAAAAATAAAATGCGGTTGAAACGGTCGTTAAACTCATGCAAAGAGGCCATAGAATAATCTTGATACATATATATACATGATAATGTCGGGAGAGCATAAACGAAATTGTTAATGATTGCCATTATTTTTGCTAGAAAGCTTCTGATATGACCCAGTTATAATCATCTTTTCTAAACACAATCTTGTCCCATTCATAGTTTTACAATGTTCCTGTTCCGTAAATATGTTTTGAAATGCTACTACATGCATATTCATATTTCAGTCGAAGCTCATTCTTCGAAAACTTGGAAACAAGGTCAGCATTTTTCTTTAAAAGCTTTTCAACATAATCTAGTAGTCTAAAATATTTTAACACGTACATTAATTTCATACAAAGTATTTGGTTTATCTATAAATACATTTTTTTCATAGTGATTATTTATCTTCTTTCTTTCTTCTTTCTTGAATTCTGTTTGATTTCACAAAACCTGAATGGAGTTAGTGTTAGTATATTTTAAGTTTTATTTCCTTTACTGACTTTATGGGCATCCTTATTGAATAGGGTTAGGCAATATGACTCGGGGTTAAATATTTTGAAATTTGGAATGAATGGATTTTATTTTCCGAAAGTTACTAGATTTAACGTAAGTGCTTGAAATTTTCCTATATTTTCAGACACTGTCTGTAGCAGAAATGAGCGTCTTGTTTAAAGGGTTTGATTTAGACGAAGTGGATGCATTGTCTGATGATGTCGTGCATGCAGCATTACCTGAACTAAAAGAGTTAAATCTTCCGTCTTTCCTGGGTAGGAAAGTTGTGGATAAGGTATACATGATAAATAAAACAAAACTATCAGACACAATATCGAAAGTTGTGAAAAAGGTGAAGTAGTGAAAAAGTGACTGTTGTGGTAAAGGTGAAGTAGTGAATAAATTTGACTGTTGTGGTAAAGTGTTGACTGTTGTGGTAAACCACAATGTCTCATTTAAACCAAAAGCTGTTCACAAACTTCGTACAGAATGACCACAAATGTGTTGTGATCGTACAGATCTTGTTGAACAGTTCTAATTAATGAGTGTTTACATATGTCGATGACGAAAGCACAGTTATTGAAGTTGATCATGTAATTTTTTGTTTGCACATTTTAGTTTTGAACGATATTTGGAGATAGGTAAAATACCATAAGAGCACGTTTAGAAAAACAACGATAAACGATTTTAAACATGATTAATTCTTGTAATAACAATGTACATGTATGTTACAATGACAATTAAGCAGGATGAGGATGGTAAAAGCAATATCGTATTGCTTCGTCAAAGAGTTCTAAGAAAGTGGACAATAACAATACACAAATGTTACAAAGAAAAAGTTAAGATAAACTAAGATAAGGGAAGATATGATAACATTTTTTTTTTTTATAATTTATTTTCAATTGTACATGTACAGCAATTAGATGAGATATTGTGTATCACATCTCAACAATAGATTATATTCTACTATGAGTGATGAGTGGAGTACCCTTTTTTAACTCATATCCTGCTGCATTTCTACAATTGACTGATTCAAATACTGTACCCTTAGATGTTCGAGATAGACTTTACAGAGTTTTACTTTATTAGAGTTTTACTTTATACATAGTATGCAGTGCTGATCATGATCAGACTGTATGTATGTCATGGTCAATCATAATTTGAATTGAAGGACAGAAGCGTTTCTCAATAGCAGGATAAGAGTTAATTATGTATTATATAACTCAAAATTCCTTTACTATAAACCCATTCTATGTACATCTAATTCCAGAAATAGTTCATCAATGTGGAGAATATTCAAATATCGTTGTGTGTAAATCAATTTGTACTATAAATTTATTTGCCATACACTTTTTTAATGGAATAGAAATTATAGAAGAAGAAAAAATTGAAAAACAAAAAAATATAACCAATTAAAAGGCAAGGTTGGTTAGTGTGAAACAATTTTGTCCTTACAGGGAAAGAAAAAAAATCAATCTCCTAAAATAAGAAACTAAATTCAGCTTATTCTCTAAGGTGGAAAAAGGAGAGAGACTAAGGAAGGAAAAAAAAAACAACAACATATATTTGAGACCAACGAGAACCAGAGACCACCCATACCTGACCATTAAAGTCTGTGTATTACTGACTACTGGAAAGTGCCGCAAACATACCCCAAGTTCTTTCATATTGATCAAGTCTTTGCTTTTTAACAGCATTGAACTTTTCAATTTGAAACAATAAAGCAACAATTTTTTCTTGAGTGTAGCTATATTAAGTGGGACTGAGTTCATCTTGCACTGATATATATAATGTTTTGCAGCTAGTATCACATTGTTTATGACTACATGAAGGTCAATACATCCAAATATAATCATCTGTTTATTGAGAGATACATTGACAAATGGGCAAACTTGATTTATCCATGTTTCTAGATTGTGCCAAAATGTTTGAACTTCTCTACATTTCCAGAATAAATGAACCAATGTTTCAGCATTTGAATCACAAAGAGAACATAAGTCACAATTTTTTAACCCCATTTTCTTCAACAAATAATTTGTACCAAGAATTCTATGTATGATTTTATATTGAAACCACTGAAGTTTTGTGTCTCTGGTTATCTTAAAAACCATACTACTATACTTGTTCCAAAGAGGAAGAGTTATATTTAGACTTGTTTCCCATTTGGTTTTACATTTTGGATAAACCTTACTCAGCACAAAATTATCATAAATTTGCCTGCATCCCTTTACATTTGACATGATCAAATGTAGTAGTAAGTTAAAGTAAATAGGATTGGGTAGCTTAATTGCTTTGTGTACAATATTCAATTTGTCTAGGAAGTACCTTATGGACTGTATTATGCTTTGATACTGTAAGAAATTAGTATTTACATTATATATTTCTTGGAAAATTTGAAAAGAATATAGAGACCCATTGTTGTTAATAAAATCATTGACAGAGTTAACTCCCTTGTCAATATAGTTTGAATAACAGAATGGTTTTCCTCCAATTCTGAAATACTCATTATGCCAAATTGGTAAACACAGGAATTCTTCCCATTTACTCAGGCTTTTATATTTAGAAAAGCTTATGAAATTCTTCAAACCCCCTTCCAAAATCATTTTCACTTTATCTAAATGCTTTACAATAAAATTGCAACCAAATGACTGAAAATTTTGTATAAACGGGCAAATTTCTTTTACTAACATATAATATTTCAAATTAGGGTTACTTAATCTTCTAACCCATGTGATTTGTAGTGACTGAATGAATTTCTCAATATCCAGCATTCTCAAGCCACCCCAAAAATAATCTTGTGAAATCACTTTTCTTTTGACTTTATCTGGTCCACTATTCCAAAGAAACTTATAACATAAATTATTCAACTCTTTTATGATTTCTGCCCTAGGAAATGGTAGTGTTAAAAATAAAGTACTAATTTTGCCATTGCCATTGATTTAATAATAGTAATTTTTCCAATGGGAGTAAGTATTCTTTGATTCCATACTATAAATAGACGCTTTATTTCTTCTATCTTGCTTGAATAGTTTAACTCTTCCATTCTATTAAGCTCTACTGAAAAATGTATTCCTAGTAGACTAAATTTTTCTTCTTCCCATGTTATACCCAAGTCTGGACACATTATAATTCCACAACCCTTTCTAGATCCAATCCAAATGGCCTTTGTTTTTCTACATATACTCTCAGTCCTGAAATGTCCCCATAGAATTTTAAAATTTGAATGGTTTTCTGAGTGATTTTTCTGACCCATCTAGCATTAGTGTTGTATCATCCGCATACTGTGATATTAAATGCTCAATACCATTTATTTTGATTCCGTTTATGTCTTTATCTTTTTTATTAAAAAGAGCTAGAATTTCTGCACAAAAGAATGAACAGGTAGGGAGACAGTGGGTCACCTTGTCTACATCCCCGATGTATATAAAACCAGTCAGACATATGACCATTGATAATTACACTTGATTGAATATTATTATAAAACGTTTTAATCCATTTTATTATATCATCCCCGATATTGAGAATATTCATAACTTTATACATGAAAGACCAAGAAATAGAATCAAAAGCAGTTTTAAAATCAATCAGTAATAGCATTGCTGGAACATCATTGTGTTCTGTATAAGTCATTATAAGATATGATAACATTTATTCAAAGCCAGTTAGAGTAGAAACATGATAACCATACACTGGGTGAGCTTTTACTGTAACATATAACTATTGCTGCTCAATAATTATAAAATTGTAACGTCTTTTAATAGATTATCAACAAAGTGTTTCCGTCGGGAGATCATGCGTCTTTACACTGCCACGACGGGTTTCATCGTCTTGGAAACCTTGCAAAATATGTCAAGCCTGAATTTATTGAAGAAGTTAAAATTATACCAATTGCAATAGGAGACCAAGAATGCGATCTCAGCTTTGATGATGTAACATTAACCAAATCGCAGGTGGGAAATTCTTTCTTTCTTTTATTGAGGATTTTAAGTCTGTATTAGGAGTGTAAATGTTATTTGTAAAAACATGCCCTGACTAGATCAATTATTAACGAAAATTCAGCAGTTTTGTATTTTGTTTTAAGTTATTCAATGGAGACCTGCATTGTTGTAATCTCACACTCCCCACAGTGATTGGGCTGGATAAACGCTTAATATTAACTAAAAGTGGAGTAAGACATATTCTAAGAAAATATTACCATGTCATTTTGCAGGCATATATAGTTTCATTCGTTAACAAATTTAGAACTGAAGCTATGTTTTAAAATCTATGCCTTTGATATGATAGGTTTATGCGCTGGTTGACAACATCAGAGAAATGCTATTAAAACAGTCTCTTATCAGAGAAACCTCAGTGTTTTCATCCGCTGTAATCCAGAAGTTAGGGAAGCTCGTCAGAGGCCTTACAGCAGACGACATTCAAGCATTACCTCTTGACACGGATTTATTGTCAGTCATTGAAATCCTGTCATATCATGAAGATGACCTTGACTTTAGCCAGGTACAACCTTTCATTCTTTGCAACAAATATATTTTGTTCTCATTGCTTCGTTTTTTCGTCGTTAGTGTATCTGAAACCTAGTAGAATCATATTAATAAACATGCTCATGAGAAAAAGATTAGCACTATATTTTTCCTTAAACACCATCGTCAGCTTTTGCTAGATATAAAATAGATGTATAATTGCTGTTAAAGGTCGAAGCAGTAACAGAGAAGATTAGGGAATATTTCGACATTGCGAACAGAAATGTACTGGTTGACGTAGATGAAATAAAAGTTTTACAGATCGGAAGATTCTTACAATACCTGAAGTAAGTTATGCAACTGGCTACAATAAGTCATACAAATTAACCTTCTCTCACAAGTAGTAAGTCTAACAATATGATATCAAATATCAACCATGTGATGTAAGTCATAGATCATGTTAATCAACTAGCATTCAAGTGGTGAATGTCATACCACATATATTGATCAACTATCACTCAAGTTATTTAAGTCATACATTATATTAATCAACTATCACACAAGTGATTAAAGTCATACATTATATTAATCAACTATCACACAAGTGATTAAAGTCATACATTATATTAATCAACTATCACACAAGTGATGAAAGTCATACATATACATAAATCAACTATCACACGAGTGATGAAAGTCATACAATATATTAATCAACTATCACACAAGTGATGAAAGTCATTCAATATAATTATCAATCAACTATCACTCAAGTGATGAAAGTCACGCATATATAAATTAATTATCACACAAGTGATGAAAAAGGCATACGTGTATAAATCAACTATCTCTCACATGATGAAAGCCAGTGATACAAAACATTAAGCAACCATCTATAATTTAAGTATCACTTACACACTGTTGCTAGTTGTTTTGAGACATTAAAAGAGGAGGTGACGACTGTTCAGAATGCATCTAACTAAGTAAATTTGTCCAATCGACTGAACATTATTCATGCCAAGTCTAAACATTTCCATGCACTCATTTCATGCATAACAATTATTAACGAGGACTGTGTTAGAAGTCAAGACAAATGAGAGGATATTCAGAGAGAAGTCCAGACCTCAGTTCATATTATGTTACTTTGGTTATCTATTTTCAGCTCGGACTTTGAATTACCGAAGTTTCCTGAAGAGTTACGTGTGTTGATATCGCAGGAAATCGGTAAATCCTCGCTATTGAAAATTTCTAAAAGTAAGACACAGGCACTCTTACGGTTTGCTTTGGAGAACTCGGTAAATATATAGCTTTATTTCTAAAATTACCGTGACTGAATTGCTAAAATGCCTTCATTTAATGACAAACAGAATCAATTTAAAAGCCATCAAAGGTGCTTCTGTAATAATCATATACACATTAATTGTGCTATCTTACGGGCGATGTTCTATTTTAATGTTACCATATACATTGAATTGATCGTGCATCCACAATTTCACTCTGGTCACCTTATACATCATACTGGTCTCAGTAGTTTCGTATCATCTTGCTGAAGCGCATTTTCACCGCCCTTTTATATATTATGAAATCTTTTTACAATAATTATCTTCAATATTGTGTGTATGGTAAAGTTATTTTTATTTTCCTCCGACTATAGCAGGTTTCTTTATTGCAATATATTTAACAAGAGTTTTGATGTTTTGTTGCTATCTCTGTCATAACCGAGGCAAATTTTGATACTAAGTCAAGGTCGAGGAAATTTTTTCAAAACTATATTTTCAACTGTACCAACCATATTGATACAAGATGACCGAGGGGGCGCCAGTCACCCGGTAGGTAGGTCCTGGTTACCTAGATTATTGGTCAAGAAATAAATCGCACCAAATAGGCCATCAGAGACACAGAGTTGTCTTGTATCATATAGAATAGCATTTAACGCCGACCACAATTCAAGAGACCCAACCAAGGTTTGACCAGCAGTCAAGCGTTTGATTCAAAACGATATATACGAAATATACTACAAAAAAAACAACCACCAACAACAAACAAGAAAATGAATTTCAAAGGTTTCGCACTTGATCTACTAAAACGTATACACAACAATTTGTTAGTAATAGGTAACAATTTTGTTTGTACATTTGTATAAGTCTCTATAGAGTACCCTTTATATAAGTTCAATAAAATAACCTTTACGACACCAGAAACTAACATACTTACGCAGTAGTATTCATTTTTTTTATTGTTACAATCAACACTTTATTAAAGATACAGAAAAAAATAAAAACTGGAACAAAATTTGCTGTTTTTTCTGTAGTTTTCGAGATATGACGGGGAGCATGGGGTTACACGTGCACCGACAATAGACGAGAATGCTCTGATGGACCTCGGTAATCTACGGTGTGGCCTCACTAAAGATCTTATAGACAAGCTGACAAAGGAAGCATTGGAAGTTCATATCGAGGACATACATGCATGTCCATGGAACGAAGAAGAAGCTGAGGCTCTAGCAGAGAAAGCATTGAGCTACAACATGTACATAATGTTTCTGTTTTATGCTTGGTGGAAAGTTGAACTATAGTATATTAAGGACCACAATGGAAATAAGGAGAATCACTTTTCCCTTTTTTGTGCTATCCTTGGTATTGATGTGCATAATTATCATGGTTTATAAACTTATATCGTATACCTGTCATAAATACTTAATCCTGATTGGCCGATAGCGCTCACGTGCCGGGTCCGCAAAAGTATGTGTAGACCTGGAAATGATGGGCAGACCTGCACGGATTTTAAGACGTCATTTCTGTTATATTTTCGCATGATTTTCACTACTCTTTATGAGGTATACGATAAAATAATTGTAGACTAATGTTTCGGTCAATACATAGTTTTGCGGACCTGTGAAAAATGATATAGACCTCGGACTTCGTCCTCGGTCAATATCAATTTTAACAGGTCCGCAAAACTATGTATTTACCTCAAAATTAGTCTATAATTGTATAATATCGTATACCTGTTATAAATACTTAATCCTGATTGGCCGATAGTGCTCACGTGCCAGGTCTGCAAAAGTATGTGTAGACCTGGAAATGATGTGTAGACCTGCACGGAATTTAAGACGTCATTCTGTTATATTTTCGTATGATTTTCATTACTCTTTATGAGGTATACGATATAATGATTATAAACTAATGTTTCGGTCAATACATAGTTTTGTGGACCTGTTAAAAAAATGATATTGACCTCGGACTTCGTCCTCGGTCAATATCACTTTTAACAGGTCCGCAAAACTATGTATTGACCTCAAAATTAGTCTATATATACATCTTATTATCTGTATATGTATGGATCATGTTTGTTTTAACCATGTTTGTTCATCTGTGATATTAAAATAAATATGTCCGTCCGTCCGTCCGTCCGTCCGTCTGTCTGTCTAGTGCATGTACATGTGTGTAATAAGATACAAATCTCGCTTTTGTCTCATTTTACTTAATATATATCAATCTACTGACCATTGGAATTTCTTATTTTAAATTTATAGAATCGTCAAAAGATACATTCATAGATATATTAAAAAGCGAAAAGAAACAACCTAACTCAATAGAAAATAATGTACATTTTCAGAAACATTCTCAACTTCCGGGAGCAGATGGCTACTATGGGTGCATTGCTAGTTCATCTAAAACAAAGTGACCTAGACAAAGCTAGACATGTAAGCGTTTGTTGAGCCCGGGGCTTTTTAACTTGTTTCTTACACGTTAGGCTTTTTCAACAGTGCAAAAGTTTAGGTTTGGTCAGTTTAATTCTTACATTAACTGAAGTCGTATCTCTAAAGGTGTATAAGTTAGCTGCAGCTGTGAGGATCTAACATGACCTGCTGTGGAGTAGTGATCTGCTTTTCATGTCCGTTAATTTATTCTTTTAGCAATCTGTCTACATTACTTTTATAATCTCTCAATCGCCAAGAATATATCGTTTGCTCTGCTGTACCATTTCTTCAGATAATATTATGGGTATTTTTTCTTAATTCCCAGATGTGTGTGTTAACTTTCTAAGCGATATTTAGACATCCCGATCAAGTTTACTTTGGAACACGAACCTAGAGTAATAGTAACAACATATACATTGTCTTACTTCATGCTACATTTATAAACGATAGAAATCTTCATACTTTTCTAGGAGGAACTTGCTGAGATCACTAAATATGTCGCAAAATCAGTTAGTGACGTTCAAGTTACCATTCAGACAAAAGAAGCAAATGGTTTTATCAGAGAACGATCTTCATTGGATCATAAAGACTACAATATGAAAAGAAAACGTTTGATGAAAACTGGATTCAGAGCTATGGCTGAAGTGTTTGGTATGTATCATATTCATCATTTAGACGCGGAAACTATGCATCATCAACGAAACATACTACCTTATCATGTTTGGTTTACTCTATACAGTTTTCTACAAACATCATAAGAATACTTTTATCCTTTTGTTTTTTCGGACACAAATAAAAATCTAAATTTATTTTTCCAAATCGAGAAGGTATACTGGCAAGGCAAATAAAATGCACATCAGTGATACTTTGTACCAAAAAGGGTACTTTAAGATAGACAATAGTTTTAAATCACAAAGAACCTTGAAACGCATCTACAGTCAAATATATGTACAACCAAAATTGGTCACTTTAAGCAGGTGAAATCTGGATTCAAATGCAGTTATCTTTAGAATGGCTGTTTCTAATACAACAGTAATGGTGTGCTTGGTGTGTCGCTCAATCAAAGTGAGGTTTTTAACAGAACGCACACAGAACCAGAGGAAGGTCATACCCACGAGTGATTTCTTTATTCGGTTATGGAATTTTGAAACATGTATAATATGTCGCAGGTACGGGCAAATGTCATGAATTGATGAGACTTAAAGGAGCTGAAAATGATGTTGCTGATTTGCTGGACATGTCGAAGTTGAAGAGATGTATAGATTATATTGGCAGTGTAGATTGGAATCCAGACACAGCTAGATCACTACTTGTTAAAATCGCAGATCTCAAGGTACATTTCAACATATTTTAAATTTTCAACTAAAGTTCGCATTGTATTTGAATTAAGAAAAGAAATAAAGTTTTTTTAGCTTCATAACCCCCCTAATTATGACAACTATAAAACAAAATAAAAGTTGTTACAGTTCAACTAGCGTATTGGATTTAAAATTACACGTTGCCCTTAAATTAACAAGGCAGATCTTAACGGTGAAACTGAAGGGCTACTTTCGAAATTATTTCTAAACGTTGCTTTTTAAATCAAAAGTATATGCTTTAGATATAGGGTAGTGGTTTTTTGTCAGTTATATAGCAAGAAAATAGAAACGGTGTTTGCCTTTTCGTGATGAAGATAAAAAAACGACACAAGTATGAAAGTCAAAATTGTATTAAACTTAAGAAACACCGTTCTATCATTATTTTGACCTTGATTTATCATTTTGTGTATGAGTAGTGCTAATGGAACGTTTGACTGTTTAGTAAAGGTCAAATTGAAATGAATATAATTTGCTATTATGTTACTTCATTTATAATACGATTTTATGACTTCACATGTTTACATTTTGTAGAAATGGGGAACTTTAAATGAAAGAACAGTGGGAGAAAATTCCAAATATATTCTGGAAGTCTTACCAAAACTCGTTATAGGTCTCTCTGAAGACGAAATGTCAGCACTAGATATATCCAGTCCTGATGACATTGCCTCTATAGGCGACACAGACGGTTTCACCGAGGAAAAAGTATGAACACTAAAATTACAACAGTTATTTAAATTGAAATAATTATACAAAGTAATATTTGTGGATGTATTTGAAAACTTTTACAGACGTTTCTAACTTTTCACCATGGTCTTGCCAACAATCAAATTCAGTGCTGTAATTAAATATATATATAAGATATATATAAAATCAATAGTATTTACCTGATAATTGACTAAGAACTGATACAAAGTAAGTTATGATTTATTCGTCAATTCAAATTTACCTTTCAGGGTTAATATTGCAAAATTATTCAGGTTCTGAAATAGAGTATAGTCGCATTTGCCATAAACATTTGAACAAATAAAAACAGATTTAAAATGGTCAGTAAAGTTGGATTTCACTTAAAACGAAACTTATTTATACAAATTAAGGGATACATTTATGGGTAAGTATCGCTACCCTAATTTTGTAGTTAATACTATGTTGGGAAGACTATGGCTTTGAGAGATGCTTATTAAATCTATTTTATTAGTTTTAAAAAACGATTTTCAAATTTCATTTTAAGATGAAGTATGTTTGATTTGCTCCTTCTTACAAGATGGCAATAAGACTATCAATTCTATTTCATTTTTGTTGATTTGAAGAGATCATTATCAAATAATATATTTTCTGTTAAGTTAGAGCATGATAATAAGATCTGATTTGCTTTTACTTAGAGCATGATAATCAGATCTGATTTACTTTTAGTTAGAGCATCAGATCTGATTTACTTTTACTTAGAGCATGATAATCAGATCTGATTTACTTTTAGTTAGAGGATGTCTTCAACACATGGCAATCAAAGAGGGGTGATAAACAGCTTAAATCGGAAGATATAAATAACCTACAGGCCTTCACTTGTGGTGTGTCGAAAGAATATATACAGACTAAAACTGAGGAAGAAATTGTCAGGTAGGCCCCATATATAGCACGTGTTTCAAAGAACAGATGTTTTGACTAAAGAGAAATGTCTAATCCTTTAAAATTATTGGACAGTGCTTTTGTGTATATTTGGAGCATTGCATTCTAATTTTCTTTTGAAATAACATATTAAATGGCAGATCGGAGCCCGAACATAATTTTACGGGTTTATACGGAATGTTGATGACTGCCAGGTAAATCATGTCGCGCAATCATGATAAAAATATGGTATGTTATGTTTATTAACTGTGAATATGCGCTTAAAAATTTAAAATCCTTTCTAAACAGTCATTTATTATCTGTAAAAAGAGTATACAATTTTTGTCTATAAAGGGACAGTATGGATATCCTTGGTAAACATGCAAGAAAATGTAATCGAGACAAGCTAAATGCATATGGGGAAAAGCTTTCCTCTGCACTTGGAAACAGAACTGAATCTTGGAAGCTGCGTGAAGTTAATGCTATGGGATCCCTCATCGGTGAGAAATGCTTAAATATATATGGCTTTCGAAAAATGTTTGACGACGGCGGTATTGAAAGCTTGTCGTCAATTATTGAAAGGGCACTTTCATAATTCATCCGATTTCCCGGCAGTGAGAAAAGTAGTGTTACTTACCTACTCTCGTCTTACGTATGCTGCTAACGTCATCGAGACAATGCAGTTTTGTTTAGTTACAAAGACAACATTATCAATGAAGTGGAAATTTCCTTACGTTTTTAAGTTTTGCAAACATTTCAATTTTTACGATGCTTTTCAACAAACACCCAAAACATAAAGGAATCATTATAAAAGTAGTCTTAAATTTGATACCAAAATGTGAAAACGAATAGTTGTTGTAACTGATTTTAAGAATAGCTACGCAAAGGTTTTCTTAGATGATATTTGCTATGAATAAATTTCCAGGTGGTCTTTCGGAGGAGCGGTTGTCGTCTTTGACAAAGAGTCAGATCAAAGTGATAGAGCCAGATGTTATAACTCACATGCCACCAGACAAAGTCAAGGTTCATTTTTACCCTTTTTACTCTTTTTTCTTTATATACGCATTGAATATGTCTGTGAACTGGTAGATAGACCATGGAGTGAGCTATATTATCTCGTTTGACTGTAACTAATACATTCTCATACATATTTCAGCGTTTTTAGACTTTATTAATGTAATATTTCTCCTACGTCCATATTAGCATGGAGTGTTTATATACAATTGTTTTACTTTTGATCATCAGGAATTCACTAGTGAGCAGTTAGGCTTTATGACAGCTAACCAGGTCAGCGCTATCAGTTCTATGCAGAGATCTTATATGAGTGAAGAACAGATGGACGAACTTGGTGTAGCTGGTGAATTTATAAATGGTAAATATATGCTGACGCATTTTACATTCAGTTCGGGCAGTAATTCCTTTGAGATATGCTGGTGCGATACCCTGGTTAACCCAAAGTACAGGTTCTATGTACAATGTCATAAAACACAAACTATATTTGATAAAATTGATATTCTCTCGTATGTATGCCCTTGTATATCAGATACTAATGTAAAATTCAAGAAGTTTGCGTTTTAGCAAATAAATAGTTACCAAATATCGAAAGACGTCCCATACCAGAGCAAATTCTATTAACCAAGGGCGTATACTCGTATATATGTATAAATATACATTTATAAAACAGTGATATCTTATTTGAATTCTCTGCAGAGTTAACTTACGTGACGTTAGAACAGATATAAAGTTTAGTGGCTAGAACATGTGTTGTTTGATCTATTTCAGGAGGTGTTTGTGTACAAACCTTTGATTATACAGTGGTCACGATTGCTTTGGCTATGCTCAGACAGTTCCTCGTCTTCTTCGACTTTTAAAATTATCACAGAAGAAAAAATGTTCAACTACAGTCAACATCAAAGGAATACGCTGCTTCTATTCACATATATTTTCTAATATCGATAGGCATTGGCTGTCTTTGCATCTTTCTGACTATAACATAGACGTATGGTGGTATATTCATCTGCTTCTAACAACTAAATGGATAAGACATACACTCAGTTCCAAAAGAAAGTGTGCACTTTATTTTCTGTGATTTTTCATAGACTACTTTTCTGAAAGCCTATATATTTGATACCAAAATTGAGATCCGTTTACGTACAATATGGCGAACATTTTAGATTTTGAGTTGTGCTCCTTTTAAGTGGTTGCTTTTAAACGAGAAAGGACGGGGTGTTAAAATATTTAAAATTAAGAAGTGCACACTTTCTTTTGGAACTGAGTATATGTTTCACCTGCTTTTGATGAAATTAACTTATTTTAAAGGTTTCGTTTCATCCTCTCGGTAACTCAGTAACATCAATAAAGACAAAATTTCTTCCATCTACTAACGGCGTGTATAGATGTAGGCATTTCTTCGTCTGCCATTCTGTCTGTCTGCTTTGACGGCAACAGCGCTTTCTTTTTTCTGATTTTATTATCGGAAACATGTCCTTTTCTGATCTGCTATGATATCATGGGAGTGAGTGCGTGCTGTATTAGAAGGGTGCTGCAGCGTGAAGTTTAATTAAAATGCCTGTTAGACAAACTTGAAAGCAAGACTTTACACGTATAACTATTTGTTTACTTTATTATATGTCGTTTTATTTCGCAAGAGTTTTTTTTGTTGTTGTCAATGTCTTAACACTATACAGTAAACTCCGTTTATAACGAAATCCTTAGGACCATTAAAATATGTTCCTTATATCCGGAGTTTATTATATCGGTATAGAATTTTCATATAAAATAATGAAAGAAAATAAATCAGACAGAGAAAATGTGTTCCTTATATCCAGATTTTAATATATCGGTATAACATTTTCATATAAAATATCCGGATTTTCGCTATATCCGGAGTCGTTATATACGGAGTTTACTGTAGTCGTTTCTTTTAAATATAAACCTTGCTTCCTTTTATTACTTATGAATGTGATAGAAAACTGTCTTAAGATGAAAAGTATTAAAATGTCACTATTTAAACATCTTTGGTAGAAACATGACGTGTGAAGCAGTTCAGTTACGCTGCAAAAATGTATTAGTGGTTTGTTTGTCATTAACTCTGTATTGTATACTGTTATTGATGGTTTTGTAGTAACAACTTATTACTATTTATAGTGCAAATGTTTCTAGGAAATGGTTACATCTTAAGAAAATGGTTTTCGACGGTCAAAGTACGCGTGTATTCAATTTACATAGTGCAGATCGTACGTGACCTTTGGTAGGTCGAGATACTAAGAAAGTATACATCAATGCAAATACAAAATACAGTTACAACTATGCGAGTTCAACAAAAAACTTGAATTAGAAGTTGCTGGGTCTGTACCCAAAGTGTCTTATACACGGAACATACCTGAGTGAAATCTACCCGAGGGTCAATTGATCAGTCAATGGGATGGATACACGTTGCACTGAGTTTTGTTATTACATGTATCAGTATATATAATAAATGCTTTTATTGAAGTTTACTTGTATGCTTGTATTGCCTATACACAGTCGCTTTATACCAGTAAACACGGTTGCATGGTATTTAGTCACCCCGGGTATTCGACTACTTCGAACGCAGATGGGTACTACTGACGACAGATGTATATACATGACCGTCATGACAGGCACGCTGGAATAACCCCGATATTTTTATTATTTCTCTTTATTGCTCCGACCATTTGTTTGATATAGGTAGTAATATGTTTAAACTAAGCATGTGTGAAGTTTTATGATAAACTGACGCCTTTTAATTAAAGAATTTCCCTAAAATGTTGAAAAAACTACAGTAATGTTGCCAAATATGACATTTATTTGCTTATAATAACAATATATATCAATGACCTTAGACACGTATACAGACAAATGTATTAGGTATCAATACAAACAGCCCTAGACTTTGGAATTAGTGGTATCGTTTTGATATAAGCAAATTTATAGAGGTCGGTGAAGTTAAACGGATACGTCTGACGACCGAAGGAGATACGTACGAACGCAGATTATTATGAAATGAGGATACGTATAACGGCAGATGTGTAACAAGTAGTAAGCGTAAATAGATGTTTTCCAATCAGGATATATATTAGTTTTAAACTAATTACATTCAGTATGGCAGATGTTTAGTCTGTGCAGAAGGATGTAGCATGTGTCGTGAAACATCACGATTTAAGCTACACTATATTAAAGTAATGGTAACCTTAACGGCGTATAGCATACTATTGACGGTGTAATTGTATAACTGAGTACATATAGTATGTTACCGACGGTGATGGTTCCGTCGGTGTCGTCATGTTTCACGTTCTTTCTGATACTAAATCATTTCTTTTTTTCACGTGTTTTTCATGGGTTTTGTGTTAGTGAAACTATATATAAGGTGCAATTTTCCACTATAAGTAGAGCATTCAGAGCATTAGAACATTCAGGACATTTACATTTAGAATTTAGAAATTAACGTTTATCTATAACAGACTAAATAAATAGTTCAAATAGAATCTGTAAAGGAGTTTGGAATAAATTATAAAATTTGGAATGTATCATTTATTTGTGCTCTCCATAAAATGTAAAGTAAATCAAATTCCGATGTGGTCACAACAAAAACGTCGCCACAGCATGTATATACTGATAATAATTATATATCCCAACTCCGTTAGAGACATATTTATTAGTGATACATGTCTGTCACTGTTTTTGTCATTAAGTACATGTATGTCCACGCAGCTCCTCCGATACCACGCGGCGGATTTACACCAAACTTCACATAAGCGTAGTTGTGCATATTATCGGCATGTTCCAGTTCAATGATTTTCTGTGGAATAACCGCCCTTAATACATATAATTTTATGATGTTATGGCTAATGCTCCTATAACACCCGGCAGATTTCCACTGAACCTAAGATAATTGAGCAGTGCCAAGCTTAGTTATGCATATCGCCGTCACATCCGGTTCTGATCAGTGATTTTCAGGGGATTTACATTGTATGGCCATTGATTCTTCAAATTTAATGATGTTTTGCTACTTCTCCTCTACCATTGGCCAGATTTCCACTTAACCTAATAGAACACAAGTTGTCGTCGGCATGTACCGATTCATTGATTTCAAGGGAAGTTGCAACCATGATGTGTCATATTTCATAATGTCTTTACTAATTCTCCTAAACGCTGGAGTTGAATTTTACCGAAATCATTGTCAAGCGTAGTTTTACATTTCGTCAGCATGTTACGGTTCAATACACTTTGCGGAACTATGTCTTTTGATGTCTAATATTCTAATATGCTTGTGCTACTAATCCTATATCACTGGTCAAAAAACTACAAAACTACACGAAGTGATTGGTGCGAAGCCTGAACTTGTGTATATCATCGGATTGTTACAGTTTAGTGGTATGCATTTTCAATTCTACTGAATAATGCTGAATAATAGGAGAATTGTTTTTTTTTGTGAAAGATAGTCTCTAGTTTAGAGAATGAATTGATAATGGGTTCTTTAAGTCTCCAGCAACGAAGTCTTTAAAATATCGACTTGTCAATGACCAATTTCATTTACCTATTGTATACGTATTCGAGTATTTACAACTGATTATTATGAAAGTTGTAGAAACATGTAAGAGACAATGTTACTACAAATAATCCACTGGCACAAACATGTTCATTTAACGCTCATGTAAAATGTATATACATTTGTAATTACATTTTCAGCCCGACTGTTCGAAGAATGAGGAGGGTTGTTGTACTCGCCCCAGCTTTTGCGTTGATCAAAGACGTGTTATTAATATTAATAACTTCAAAACCGACAAACGTATCGACTTTTAAAACTCTTGCCATCTTGTTTTTCATGCTAATACATACAAACGCAGCAAGTCAGGTATATTTTTGCGGAGTAATGCCTCTATTTGTATTATGATTTTGTAACAAAAAGTTAAAAGTCCGGTACCTCATTACATGTAATAAAAGATAATTTTACAAAAATCATAACGATACTGAAGTTTTCTATTTAGCCTTGACTTATACATTTGTTATTAGATAGTTTTTCAGTTTAATACAAAAACTAAAGTTATCAACAGTATTCCCGTCATAAGACTTAATACCGGTATGTTTATTCTTTTAAGTATCTGCAGTTTGTATGGCGTTTTACGTATCCACCGTCTGCGTTCATACGTACCCTATAATATTTTCATCTGTCGTCATAAGTACCCTCAAAAGGAACCCCATGCTAGTTTAAGTGTCATCTGCAGCTGCTGTATCAGTCATAGCGAAAAGAAAATATGTTTTTCTGCTACAGAAAACGTGTAGCTTTACAATTTATGCAGTTTTGGACTCTTTCGATTATTAGATTTCTTAAAATTCTGTTAAAAATCCGAAAAATTGCAATTTCTGGTATGATTTCCGCAATCGTAACAACACGTCGGTTATTTTTTAGCAAAACAATTGAGCATTGCCTAGTACAAATATATTGAAACTCATATTGAACGAAAACATTGTGAAAATGAGTAAAAAATGAGAAGATATTAGGTATTTTCCAGCTTACATGTCAGGACGTTCATGTATATACATCTGTCGTCAGTAGTACCCATCTGCGTTCGAAGTAGTCGAATACCCGGCGTGTTAGTATTCTCTCCAAAGTAAGAAAGAATGTAACTTCTAAAAAGTATGAAGAAGATCTCAAACTGTTAGATAAAGCAGAACTACCGAATAAAATCCTTTACATTATTGCATGATTAGTCATGTGGGCATGCATACGCATGCCAATTGTGGAGTGATCAACTTTATTGCTAGAAGAAATAATGAAACCCGTACCTAAAACAACTTTAGCCCCATGGGTGTTGTGCAATGGCGCACTCTTGTGTAATGGACAACAACCGTGTGAAATTATCAAAGGTCCATTACTAAGACCAAATCAAATTTTCTTTTAAATCTGGAATTGTAACAGGGAAATACAGTTTGAAACTGGCTTCTTAAACTTTACAACAGCCATTGAGTATTTCCCAGTTTGAAATACTGCTGCAGAAAAACGAGTGAATGTTTTTTTATATTTCCTTAGATTGACCTGGGTGGTCTTTATGTCCTACTTTCGCTTTATTGCATGTTGTAAACAGTCAAATATATAGTAGCAAATCATTGGAAGTAAAGTTCTTTCAACTGTAATTCAAAATAGGCATGCTTATTCATGTACAACCTACTAGTATTTACAGCCTCTTTCTGGCAGACTTATTGAACATTACAAAGATAAATGAAACTGGAAAACCTACTTTCGCTTTTGAAAAGGCAAAATATCAATTATTAATTATTTTGTTGAACTCAAATTTTCAACACAATATGGTCACTTTCGATGCAGTACATGTATGTCATATTTTCCTTCTGAGAAGACACCCGTTACATTTCCAGATTTAAAAGAAAATTGGATTTGGTCTTAGTAATGGACCTTTAAAGTTATATAACCGTTCAAAATTGCCATATCAAATTATGGTATAGATTGAAGCTTAAAACACGGTAAGAAATGATGTATACAGCGTTATTTCTCTTACTGACAGGTATAATAATAATATACATAACCGAAAGGATCATGTTTTTTTCTAGGATTGTCAAAAAGACTTTACTTGTAAACTCTATATTCAGTGGGAATAAAACTGTTAAATATATTCATAGAACTGGTTATAACTGTGGAAATGTTCATAAGTATTCCCCGTCAAGGCGAAGGGATATGGAAATGGGCTCCGTCCGTCCGTGCGTCTGTGCGTCCGTCACACTTTTGTCCGGAGCATTCAAGGGAATTTGTTTACACTAGTGCAGTGCGTGTCTTATTTTTTAATTATCTCCCTTGTCCGGACCATAGCTCCTTAAGTACTGAACCGAATTGATTCAGATTGCATACACTTACAGAGGACATTAAGACGCACTGCAGTTTATAAGAACCATAACCGTTCCTTTCTCTTTTTTTAAGTTATCTCCGCTTATTGATTTTCAATATAACACTTTTGTCCGGAACATCACTCCGAAAGTATCCAAGGGGATTTGTTTAAACTTTACAGGCAGAGAGAGGTGCAATGTACAAGGACTCTAGCTTGTCCTTTTTTATCTCCCTTTATTACTTTTCTTGTCAAGGCCATAACTCCTCAAGTACTGAACTCAACTGATCTAAATTGCATACAGTTATAGAAGACATAAAGATGCAGTTTCATAACTCAAACTTACCCTGATTTTGAGGTATCTACCGTTATTGATTTTTGCTTAAAACGCAAAGCATACAATTTCAGATCTTTGGAGTAGGAGTATGACATTAACACTGAAAAACTACAGATGAATAACCCTGAACACGTTATAATTACTTATATTTTATTAAATTAGAACCTTTACCATATCCATTCCTCTCGCCTCAAATTCCTTGGTCATAGAAAGAGTACTCGTCAAGGGGATGGCCATGCCTAACATGGCTCTTGTTCTATGAGTATCAATCAGTGATTACAGGGTGTCTTAAGATTATGATTGTCACTATAACAGTATTATCACTTTGAAATATCAGTCAGAACTCAGTTAGAAATTATAACCCAGATACGAAATACTAGTGTATAACCCTGTATTACAGGCTTTGAGTCCTAGGAGTGACATTGGTCTTCAAGGTAGCTCCCTCTGTACCTTTCGTGTATTGGCAAAAAATGCATGAAGATATTTTAAAATCAGTCTATGCATGTAGAAGTCATAGACTGTAAAAATACTACTTTATAACTCTACAAAACTGGTTTTAAGCCAATACTCTAAATTAAAGGCTTTAAACACTATTTGTGGCCTTCCAGCTGTGCGAAGTATTTGGACAATCGGTCTATGCATATAGAAGTTACAGCTCGAACAGACGGACTGACAGACGGACAACACCGAGTAAACCTTTAGTCCAAAATGGAATTTAAAAACAAGACAATCCAGACCACACATATTTGATTGAAGGATTAACGGAGATATATTGGAATAATTAAACACTCAACAGACATGCATGCTTAACTCAAAGTCAGAAAAAAGTTCCAATGGGAAGTTTAAGATGGCTTTTTTTTTTTTTTTTTTTTGTTTTTTTTTTTTTTTTTTTTTTTTTTTTTTTTTTTTTTTTTTTTTTTTTTTTTTTTTTTTTTTTTTTTTTTTTTTTTTTTTTTTTTTTTTTTTTTTTTTTTTTTTTTTTGTTTTTTGAAATTGTGGAAAATGGAAAAACAGATTGTCTTTCGGTAATTTCAAATGTTTTCAGGTATTAGAACACCTACGTTTCACCAAATGATACCAGATTTGTTTAGATGATTTGTCTTCCATACAGAACTGTTCAGGTATGTGTCATTATGTCATGTACATGTATACCATGTAAACTGCGCATGCGTTAATGTATATTTTCCCACTGTTTGTGCGATTCAGTGTATATCGCACGCTCATTAATGTATATCTAGAAAGAATACGTAGTCATTCTTCTTTAAGATAAATCAAGATATACATGTATTCAAAACAACCACATCCGAAAAAGTACATAAAAGAGAAAAGCTGATAGTTCACGTATGTCATAACTAAACTACCTTGTCTCAACTGCTTTTGGAATACTGTAGCATTTACTAAATTTGTCTCCATTAACAAAATATGCTGTGAAATTTGCTATAGCCTCGCTTTGGTTCGGACGCAGCATAAAAACTGATTCAAAGTACCATGTTACCAGACATAACTATATTCATCAGAAGCACCGTCGGTGCACTATAATGGGCCCGGCTTCTTCGAATTCCTCTCGTGAAATCCACATTTTACAGAACGACGATAACGATGCAAGAATAGAACCTCCGATCCATACCGAGTATTTTCGTTCTGGAGGGGACACCACTCTAACCTTAGTAGTACGCGGCGCTATAGTTGTGACTTCCGCCAACATCCGATTTGCTATACCAGAGAAGGCAGTTGATCCACCTGAAAGAACTATGTTTGCGTACAAATCCTTTCGTAAATCAACGTCACATTTTACTATAGAGTTGTACAGGGACTCATGGAGACCTGGCCTTTCCATTCCAATAAACGATGGTTGGAACATAACTTCCGGACACCGAAACCGTTCGTTACCAACCGTTATTATTTGTCCGTCGGGGAGCTCATAAGTTTTCTCAAGTTGCAGGGTAGTAGCTGCAATTTTTAGATGATCATCAAAATCTGGCGCAACGTAACACAGCTGCTCTTTTATATCTCTGACAATTTCTCTTTCGGCTGATGTAGTGAATGAATAACCTCTTTCGGTAAGTATTTTCATCAGATAATCTGTTAAATCCCGGCCAGCAAGGTCGATTCGGAGAACAGCGTGGGGCAAGGCGTAGCCCTCGTAAACTGGTACGGTGTGAGTGACACCATCACCGGAATCAAGTACTATGCCAGTTGTACGACCAGATGCATACAGTGACAGAACTGCCTGTATTGAAACGTAAAATGCCGGTACATTAAACTTTTCAAAAAGTATCTCCATCATTTTCTCGCGATTTGCCTTTGGATTCAATGGTGCTTCGGTCACAAGCGCGGGCCTTTCCTCTGGCACGACCCGAAGTTCATTGTAGAAGGTGTGATGCCATATCTTTTCCATATCGTCCCAGTCCGTCACAATTCCATGTTCAATAGGATATTTTAGAGTGAGCACACCTCTAACAGTTTGAGCCTCGTCCCCAACGTATGTATCTTTATGGGCCACACCTACCATCACGCCCTGAAAGGATCGATACATGTATTATTTATTACTTTATTGCAACATTTTTTAGCCATAGCATACGTGGAAATGCCAAAAATATGTAGAATGCTATACTTCATTTAGGACAACGCCCTTGGAAACAACGATAAAACTGTATGTTGAAGTGAAGAATACTCTCAATTTGATTTTAATTAAATCAACAAAAGTCTATATACGTAAAAGTAACATTTTTGGTAAACTTACCTGATGTTTTGGACGTCCGACAATACAAGGAAATACGCATGTCGGGGCGTCGTCGCCGGCAAATCCTGCCTTGCATAACCCAGATCCATTGTCAATCACAACCGGATGCAGCTCGTCATCGGAACTCATATTTAGAAATGCCCAAATCAAAACAGTAAAAACTGTATTACATATATTTTGTTATATATCAATCAAATATTAAATACTTATGCATAACTATCCAATGACACTGACCAAAATTATCTCGCTATCTATACTGTGGCGCATCTCCACGTATGAATTTCGCTTCCGAATCGATCACAGTTTTGTCTCCCAGGTGACAGGGCGTGGTTCATGCATTACAAGACAATTACATTTATTGCTATTTCACTTTATGTCATCAGTGTACATGTTTGTTCTTTTGTGATAAATTGACTAGTATTTGAAAGCCGCTGTCGGCGTTTTAAAAATTAAGTGTCCAGGAAATTACCAATTAAAACAATAATTTTATGACGATCATAACACCTGATCAATACATAAAAGCTAATACTATCCATTAATATAAATCACAGTGTCTCCATGACAACTATTTCAATAATATTCAGCTTTTATCTCTGATTGCAGTGAGAAACGCGTGCAATTGGAAACCTTTGGACAAACATAGCGATAATGTAAATTGCAATTTGTATTTTTTTTTCTGAGAAGATAATGATCTAAATGTGATCCCAAGCTCCCGTTTTATAGTAAGCTGCTAAATATCTATTGCAGAAGCTTATTTTGCTTCTTTTCGCTGACTCTTTTAAACAAGAGGTGCATGTATATGATGATACGTGTGCTATCGTTCGAGGTAATATTTATTAGAGACCGATATATACATCAAACTCAAATATAATTACAGGAACTCATACTCATTTGAGTATCTATGTTTGCAGTATAAAACTGACATTTATTTATAAGCTGATACCACTAGTTTCGAATCGGGTTCGAGTCTCAGCTGAACAATGCCCTAAAGTGACACAGATTACATAAGCATATAAAGTAAGTCAACACGGGAAATAAGAAATGTCATTATAAAGTGAATGCATCATGAAATGCAAAACGTTTTGTTAAAGAAAGGACACGTAAACTTAGTTCGATGAACGGCATCACCCTCTTAAATATACAACCTGTCCGAGATTTATGTGCATATGTATTTTTGAATGGCATTGCGCAATTTAAATTTTTAAAATGTGAAAGAAAAAAGTGTTTTGATACAGTCATAGCGTTTTCGTTGTGCTTGTACGTATCGTGTACGTTTCAACTAGCAAATTACACTTTACATCGTATACAAATGACAATCAGACAATATACATGTTACATCGAACCAATTCAAAAGTACAACGAATGTGAAAGAAAAGTGTCAATTGGATGCTTTTGTTGTGTCAGAATAAAATCTTATGGACTGAGTGGAACATTCTTCAATGATAATCTAAAATGTTTAGTTTAACAGACAGCAAAAAAAGTTGGTCTTGTTAAAGATAAAAGCTACCAGAGACCCAAGATGGATGTGGTTTTCCTTTCGAACCTCATAGTTGGTTTTACCATTGACTTAATTATACCCAGACTAATGGTGTACGTTGTCCGTTATTCATGTTCCTAAGTTACGATTGACAGTTACAACGTCGTCTGTCTGTCCTTCGTGCGTCTGTGAGCAGAATTCAAAAGCAATGTCAGGTATTTATTTTAAGGTCTTATGGTGGCGGAAAGAGCACGTGACGTCCTGGCTAAAGGTATTTTGATGCTTTAATCTGCTTTATCATAAATATATGTGTTTATGATCATTGGAAAGATCCATGAGGGCTGAACTATTTCATAGAATATGAAATATATAATACTAAAATTTATTATGACACATACGTTATCGATTGTACTTAAATGCTGAAAGTCGTAAACTTTGTCTGCTGGTTTCAAACATATTGTGACAAGGGGAGCAAGTATGTACAATATTATTTTTTCTTGTAACGCAGTTATTTCCCTTAGACCAAAGCGCTGTAAACGCTCGACGCTTGGGGTAATCGGTTTCAACCCTTTATTACGAACGGGCCCTCTACTGGATCAACAGCTCCAAATTAGTCCAAATAACGAGATTGATAAAATACTGAACAAAAAATGTCAGAATATTTAGTGAATTCTACTTGAACTAAAATATACCATATACCTTACAACCTATGCATATGCCTTTAAGAAAGATAATAGAATTAACGAATATGACATATCTGTCAGCTTTTCATTCACACTTTTACGCCTGGACAATATTGCGGAAACATAATAAATTATACTGTACAGTTTTTTTACATTGCCTTATCTTATATTAGTTAACAGACCTCTTGTCATTAGTTGAAACTCGATCCTTCATTGGAGTCCAGCAAAAATGGAAATGTATAAGGGTTTCTAAATCGATTCGAAACCAAACTCGCCTGCGAACGAACTACTGTATGCATGGACTGTATTTAAACTCCAAAAGAAATCATATAAAAAGACCATAGTATACTAGAACTCTGCGTACATCGTCAGTAATTATAGCACGAGATGTTTGAAGACGTACCAAAGAGCCTGCCATGACTACAGGACGTATTGGACTGGACATTGAGTTAATGCAGATATTCACGAAAAGAAAGAGTCTAACGTTTTCAGGACATGCAAGCTAGACCATGTATGCTTAGAAATTATTTAAAATTATTTGAATAAACGCTGTGATAGCTTTTAACTTTTTCTACATGTTTATATTCCTTATGGTTAATAACAATTCATAAGACGAAGAATGGGGGCTTTTAGAGTGTCCATGTTTCCCAAATTAAAACAGTTTTCACATCACACAGACTGTGAGATAACTTTTCAAAGTTTGACAGTTTTGTAATTTCATTTCATATCAACTTTTGTTTCGTCTACAATAGATACCTAGGTTCTTGGAAACGCATCTGAATCGTTCAGAAATTGCTAAAACCACAGAGCTTCCAGCAAAATATGTGCGTACATTACAAAAAGGTCTAGCAACGCCCCTGTCCTTTCTTTCTTCGTTTTCACACATCTCTGCATGACCCAAACAAGACAAACTGCACTTGGCGAAACTTAGAAGTGTGCCGTTAATTGTGTAAAGAACTGATTAACAAAAAATTGCACACTTTCACTTTAATATCTAAATAGTATTTAAGGTACGACTAATTCATTGTTGTAACCCAATTTTATAAAGAACAGCTTGTTACAGAGATGATAAAAAAGTGTTCGATTTTAAATTTGCAAGTATCTATTGAACTGAAAGGGACAGCTACTTTAAAATATACATGCACATGAATTACTTATTTCCCTCAAAGTTCAAACGCCACTTTTTTCAGTTGTCACGGGTTTTTTTAGACACTTTCTCAATCATCTGCTTAAAAACCGCATATTTTGTGACCTTACTAAAGGGGTATGACAGTTTATTTAATCCTATGATCTCAGATCTTCATTACAAGTTGTTCAAAAAGTTATTTTAAGTGAATCTATGCAGACTTTAACTTCATTCTGCATATCGGCTTCAAAAATATGATATCAGGCAACTTATCGATCATTTAGTTGTTTAAACAAGAGGGCCATGATGGCTCTATATCGCTCACCTGAGTACCAGTGCACTTAAATAAGGAAGTTGCTAGGGAAGACACTGGTTGCTATGGAAATCACTGGTCAGTACTGGAAAGTCACTGATAACAAAACACAACTGTTACTAGTTGCTAAGGATGGCATTGGTTGCTAAGGAAGTCACTGGTGGCAAGATGGTGCTAAAGGTTGCTAAGGAAGTCACTTGTTGCTAGGTGAAGTCACTGGTTGTTAAGGAACTAAATTGTTGCTTAGGAAACCAATGGTTGCTAAGGATGTCACTGGTTGCTAGAGGAAGTCACTGGTTGCTAGGAGAAGTCACTGGTTGCTTAGGAAGTCACTTCTTCCAAGGGGAAGTCACTGGTTGTAGGGGAAGTCACTGGAAGCTAGGTGTTTCCTATTACTCTGTATACAGACAAGGGACCCCCCTACCCAGTGGCTGTGGTCAATTCTGACCCCAGGGGCATGATTTGAACAAGCTTTGTAGTGGTCCACTGGACAATGCTACATACCAAATATCTAAGCTCTACAGCACTTGGCCATGTGATTTTGAAGTAGAAGATTTTAAAGTTGTTCCTATAGCAAGTGAACCCCCAGGCAGGGTCAATTTTGACCCGAGGGATGAGTTGAACAAACTTGGTAGAAGTCCACTAGGCAATGACACATATTAAGTATCTAAGCTCTAGGCCTTGTGGTTTGAGAAGAAGAATTTTAAAGTTGTTCCTGTAAATGAAAATCAGACACCCTACCCTGGTTGTGGGAAATTCTGACCCCGGGGACAATATTTCAACAATCTTGGTAGAGGTCTACTAGGCAATGCTACATGCTTAATATCTAAACTCTTGGCCTTGTGATTTCAGAAAAAAAAATTGTTTTATGTTTTCCTATAATTATAGACCTATGTAAAATAATGTGACAACCCGGGCGGTCTCAATTTTGACCTGGGGGTCATAATTTGAACAATCTTGGTAGAGGTCAACTAGGCAATGCTACATGCTAAATATGAGTTCTAGGCCTTGTTTTTTCAGAGAAGATTTTTAACGTTTTTCCTATTTGTTGCCATTGCAACCAGAGTTCTACATGGAACAGAATTCTTAGAACAAGTTTGGTAGAGCTTTATGCAAGGATCATTCCTGCCAAGTTTCATCAACACTGATTAGAATTAGTGAAGAAATGAATGTCCGTACTGTTAAATTTTGCAATTTTTGTTAAATCAAGGGCCATGACTCTGGAAGAACTAATCCGATTCAGCCCATAATTGAACTTATCCGAGATCTTATGGTCATACACATTCTCTGTGAATATGGTGAGAATTAATGAAGAAATGGAGGGTCTAAGAGTGTAAACACAGTTAAAAATTGCATTTTTTGTTAAATCAGGGGCCATAATTCATTACAACGCGTTGCAGTTGGCTTTGCCCTCTCGCTATTTTAGCAATCAATACAATTACAATCTTACGTCACACAAAGGCGAATCTGAAACTATTAATAGAGCATGTAGATATCGGTTAACTCCTCCCCTCCGTTCTTTCATTGAAAAGGTCAAATAGGGGCGCATACGATCAGTTTTTATTTGATTCTGACGTTACGGTCTGAACGTGGAAAGAAAAATTTAAAGTCATAACAGAAGCAGTATCGGATAAAGTATATATTAAAGTGCCATTTGGTAAATGGCGGAGCCAGGTGTACACTAATTGATGAAACTTTCCCAAAACTTTATGAAATAAACTATGGAAGTTTTATTGCGTACCTCAACGAATAGCCCAACTAATTGCACGCAAGTGCTTTTTGCTACATACGATGGCCGCCCTTCACAAAGGCAGACTAGATGTAATATCAGTTTGTAAAATTTTTCTGTCTTGCAGTCGAAATATTGAGGCTACTCCACGAGGTAATACATGTGCATACAAATAAAAATAAAACACAGAAACAGCGCACTTTTAAAGTAAGCAAGATTAAAATGTTATTCCAGTTCTGCAAATAGATCTAAAATGTCTGGGCTAGGTAAAACAGGACTTTCGTACAATATTAGTTTTAATTTTTTGCCCTCAACATTTCGGCTAGGCTGCGGACAACCAGGACCCGGGACAGAAAAGCCGCTTGTCTGACAGCAGAAAGTCCCGTGCCAGACATGTCGGACCCCCTCTGTACTATGGGTTGGACATATACAGCAGCACTCCAATAGCCTAATTAATTTGGCGTTTCGGTGTGACCCCTTTCACAGATCTGATATTTATAACTAGGTGAACAGCTTGAAAATATCAGCCTATAAAATCGGTTTGCCTTCGAAGTCGAAATAGTTAGACTAGCACTCTACCAAGTTCTCAAATATATGTACAAATGTACATTAAATGTTGACTTTCCGAGAGCTTCTTGTGATTTTACCGACTCGCGTGCATGTGTGAGTTAATCATATGTCATATAACGATTAAAACTAATGATTATCATAGTTATGACTATTTGGATACCCATTTAAAAACAATAACACTGAACATAAATTAGTACGCATGAGTATATCCAGGATATATCAGATTATTGTGTATATTTTACTTCAGTGACGCTGACGACACAGCGGTCAGTGCAAAACAAAATGTTTCACTAAGACTGTCGTTTTCCCCTGGATTCTTTAAATATGTTTTCTTTATCATTCGTCGAATGTTTCTTCTTCAAAATGTGAAAAAAAAACGAAATAATTCTAGTTAGTTAAGAGTTATCACAAAGTTTTGAGTAATCGTGTAACTCTCCAGTCATGTGGCATGTATGACTAGTCTACGTTGGTCAGGATGCAGTATCCAACATTCATCTACAGTTTTTTATATTGGTTGGAATAAAAAAGAATTGAAATACATGTAAATATATGAGATAAAATGAAACAAATTAGATAATCGTCATTAATCTACTGGTCTGACTGTCATGTCTGCCGTTTCATTTTTATGGCCGAAGTAACTACGCCCCTGTTCATTGATTTGTATCTTTTTCTTAAACTCAACGCCGACCGCACTCCGAAAATTGACACTGTTCACAAGGGAAAATTGTCGAGTTCACTGTCGGCAGTGATTATGATAATACAACGTCCGTACAAGTAAAGATTTTGGCAGATGTACTGAATATGTCAGTACGTACAGTACGGCATTAGATACTTAGTGTGTCAGTAGACTTCCTTACCCATGGCATGACCTCGCTTTTGTGGCGACGCTCAATTCCAGCTAGAGACAAACATATTTTTAACGCTGCGAAATCAGTTATCGATGAACTCAATTATTGATAATTTCCTTAATTTAATTACTTTCGTTGACATTTTGTTTGAATTCCACTTTGGCAAACAAAATCGACAAGTCGAGTTGAGAAACAGACTAAAAAACGCATTTTATGAAAAATGCATCACAATATATATATTTTTGTTCACCAGACGTCATTATGAATTATGTAGGATAACATGTTACTGCAATGGAATTCCAGTGTGTAAAGTTCCGCGAACATAATTTACATGTATACTAATTCATATACTTACTGTCTACACAGTAACACTTATAATAAATGCAATGATACCGTAGCTCAATCGCTGTGATTGAAAGAGGTCTCTTTTAAAAGTAGTATATATTAATCAACATTTTAAATAAAACAGAAGATCTATATAATTTATCTCGAAGTCACTACAAAATACGCAAAGAAACCTATATTTAACATTATTAGAAATACTGTTTGTTACATACGTGAAGTTTACCATGCGGGTTTTTGGGCGGAGCAAATTGACGACGTGAGAAAGAAGCTGGACGCTCGCACCTAAATGTCCTTGAATGGGGAGGAGTTACCTATAAACTAGCTCTAATAATAGTTTCAAAATTGCGCGATGAGTGACGTAAGATTATAACTGTATCGATTGCCAAGATAGCGAGCGGGCAAACCCAACTGCAACGCGTTGTAAGTACTGATCCTTTCAAGTCCATAATTGAACTCATCAGAGGTTTTGTGGCCAAATACATTGTATTCAAGTTTCATTACGATTGTTTAAAAAATGTAGATGCTAGAGGGTAAACAAACTAATTGTGAATGGATGACTGACATTCAACGATTCTAAAAGCTCCTAAACTTCGTGGTCAGGGTGAGCTAATAATATCGAAAACTCACTATAAAGTTTCGATCTAATGTAGAAAAACATATTGTTAGACAATGTTAGAGGTCAATTCAAAGAAGTTACACTGGAAGCTTGGTCCATTTTATCAGAATTTCATCAAAACCAGCCAAGATAAGCCAGGACACCTAGTCTCATTCGAAAGCACAAGTGCAAAATAATAACACAACAGATATTATAACTTTCTTCATTCCTTTGATTCATTTTAACTTATATATCATTAAGTAACAGTCTACTGCTTGTATAAAGATATGGAAAAGGACATACAATTCACCATCAAGCACTTACAATCAAGCACTTACAACAAAGGATATACAAAAACGTATAACTCTCACTACTTGAAATTTACAAGTAAAACTAGTAACTTACATTTGTATTTTGTATCTGAAGCTCTTACATTGCTATCGGCAGATGATGCTGCCTGTGCTGCCAGTGCAGATCATGATCAGTCTGCATTAACAGTGCAGTTTAGTCATAATCTGAAATGTGCACTATTCAGTCCATAAATATTCACCAAGCATCCCTTGCTAAATTTAAACACAGACAAGTCCAGTATCCCTTGCCAAATGTAAACATGGGACAAAAACGATTAAGCAGGGTTTTGGTTAAAAATGGCCGGCAAACAATTTTGTTTTCATAATACAAAAGGCTACCTGTATATTAAATTTCTACAGTCAGTTTCGGATTTTCAATTGCGAACTATTTAAACAACTTCAATCTTAACTAAAATACAACATTCAGCTTTTTCATGTTATACAAAGAAAAGCAAAAATAAGATAAAAGTTCCTATCTCTTGTTAGTCTCAAAGTTTTCCAGTGAAAAGTATCTTCAATAATTTCTTGCTCACGAGATTGTCTATGTCTACTTCAGCATAAAAATGGCACCCACTGAGGTTCAAACTTACAGCATCACTGAAAGTTGAAAAGTTTTTAAAACAATCTTTTATGATTTAGTTCAACAATATGATTTGGAAGATAAGGAAATATACAGTATGGAAAAAAAGTTTCAAAGAAAAATAGCCAATATCTACAGACTTTCAGGACATTCCCAAAATCGTAACTTCTGAAAATTCGCTATAAACAGCAGTTTAAAAAGTCTATAAATACAATATTCTACAAGAAGTATACACCAAATATCTGACAAGGTTACAGCTAACTTCAACTGGCCATTCTGGTCAATACTGTCTGAAAGGTATACCGTAACTTGCTGCTGAATTACATGTTAACATTACACAGGCTAGAAACAGTAGAAAAACAAGGGGTGTATAATGGCAGTCCAAATAAACAATCGGATCACAATATTTTCTAGATACCCTTCTTTTCTTTTTTACAATATGGAAATTTAAACAACACCTTGACATGAACACCATTTCAAACATAGAAACTACCAGCCAAATAGACAATGTGTGATAAAGATAACTAAAAATAAAAAGTTTGGCAGTATTATCATTGAACTGTCTGTCTAAACTGACATAATGCTTGTAGAGCATGTCATGATTATATCACTATCATACAATTGATTAAATTCTTTCTACATTCAGTAATGATTTATCTTCAGTCTGTTCGAAAAACATTTCTGAATTGATGATGTGGGGCACAAATTTTGTCATAGTCAGTATCAGTTAGCATGCATTTTATTCATTCATACATTTAGTATTTAAACACCTCACCCAATCAAATAAATGTAGAAAAAAACCTTCTTAATCATCATACAATGTAATGATTTCATACGCGACCAACATAAATAACTTATGGTTCTGTCATCGTTAACCTGCACACATTCTTGCAAAATCTCCAATCACAGACACATGTCTCCCCATTTTTTAATGTGAACATGTGATACCAATATGGCAGAATATATCTACAAAGATCCAGTCCTTTATACAAAATTGGCAATCTGCCAAATCTTTAGACTGGTATCATTTCTGTATCGATATATCTGAATACAGTCTGTTCAATCACAACACATGTGACTAGTGCTCTATTTATCCATATCAAACACACATCATCATTCACTTCTTGCCACCCCACAGCCAACCTTTGACCATCCCTGTGAGACCCCCTGCTGCCTTCTTCTGCTCTAGTTTGTCTTGTAATGAGGGCATTTCTACATGGTTAAGAGCCAAATCGAAGAACAACGGTCTACAGGGAATTGGTTTAAAGTCTGGAGGAAATGACACTAGTTTAGCTTTCTTGGTTGTTAATGAAGTATCATCAGCATACTGGTCCAGCCTCTCCATCAATGGCTGAAAAGAAACAGACAAGTCATGTATACTATGTTAAAATTTAAGCTTGATCTAACCAACCAGAAAACATTGTACTGTCCCCTTTCTGAACCCATGTACTGTATACCAACACTCTCATATTTAGCATGTGATATAATGATGGGATATGTCAAGTGTATATTACTGGCTTGTCCGTTAATATCAATATGTATTTACAGGTCATTGACCAATCAAACGGCTGGAAATTTCTTGGAAGGGTAATGATATCATTTATAACATCACTGTATCTTGTCTTCTAAGAACCGGTAATGTTTTACAGCACATTAGTTTAATTGCTGAATCTGACAGGTTGCCTTTATAAACCTTTTCTTGTAAGAGGACTCTATATGCACTAGTACCCTCTTACTGGGGATAGAACCCTTCAAATTTTATCTGTTCCTGATAACAGCATTTTTTATGTATACAAAAATTTGGACCTCTGTAGACAGCTAATTGAATTGATACAACCACTCGCCAAAGACAACCAGTGCCAATATATCTGGGTCATTCTTATAAACATACCTTAATCTGCAGCCACGTGCTTTATGTGGCAATTTTCTACTGTTTTCATAGGGTAACTAATTCACATATATTTATCTGCACATATACTTATAACAGTAAAAAGTTGAATCCAACATAAGCTAGTATAGAGAATACAAAGTTATAACTAATAATATCCTATACATAGCAACTTTTTATCAATCCCTACACAATCTGCTTACTGCATCCTACTCCAACACACATATAAACATACCTTATTATTGCTTACTGCCACGTCTGCCATCTGGTCAGTGAGTGACTCAGTATCCAGAATACTTGATGCATGACAAGAATACTTAAAACTGTCAGCTTCCTTCATCAATTCCTCTAATCTTGCTTGATCAACCTAGTAAATAAAACTGCCTTTAGACAATACACAGTACACTACTCATAATATAAGGTGATTAAGGGGACTGTAGATTTTAAACTGTCACATCAAAAGTTCACTTTCAAGTTCTGTCGACATTACTGAAAATAGGTAGAGAGCGTAATTTGCTTGATTACGAAATGTGCAATACTATTTCTGTGAAAAAAGTTATTTAACAAAAAATTGCTAAGTATTTATAAATGATTCATCAAATGTAACAAAATCTGCGATTCAAGCATTTTTTACATTCAGCTTTTTTACATTTTTCATTTTCAACATTGGTCCATTAACATTGCTTGAATATGCAAGCTGATCCTTCCTGGTCTAAACCTTTCCAAAAAGGCAAAATTACTATATTTGTGGGAATATTAGAGGTGGTTTTTTTTTTGCTATATTGACAGTTAAAGACATTTCTGTCAATTTGAAACCCTGCCATTTTATTTCACCACAGATAATTTCCCTATCATCAACTATTGTTAAAGGGAGACAACTAAATGTTAGTCAATAATGCTGGATTTGTATTTTTTTTTCAACAAACTATATGCAAATAAAGTCTGAGACTCAATAATCATTTAACTTTTCAAATATTTATTTAGTTGCGTAAATGAAATCACCAATCTGGATGCAAAAACAAGCTCGGTGATTCATAAAACCGTACAAAAAGCTGTCCGACAAACAATTTTTGTAACTAAAATTGCCAAAGTTTGAATGTAATTGCCTATTATGCTAACTATCTGATACTAACTGTCTTTTTTAAGTGAAACATTTGTAACAAATCTGATAATATTTGAAAGCCAGAATTTATAATCGCACACCATTTATTCTTAATTTTGCTCAAAATTATTACCAGAATGCAAATTATTACATTACTACAGCAGTGAATTAAGTGAATGTAATGAGTAACACTTAAATGAAAGTTTATCATTGATGTAATAACAGCAACTTTATGTAATGTATACAATAGTATTAGTATATATGGTATGGTTATATTTTGGCAGACGCTCAAAGAATCACTAAATTTTTTACATCTGCCAATATTTATACACGCAAACAACAACAAAATTAGCCCCGCCAAATCAAAGCATTATACAGTATCTGCTTTCAAAAGGCTTGGCACCGCTGTATCAAGAATTCAACTTTTTTTGTACCTTATACACATCTCCTTTACGTATCTGCTTGTATTTTTGGATAGCTTCTTGTGCATAATGTAATACTCTAGCATACAGTCCAATAGCTTCCTTCCATTTCTTAGCACCAGCATATGACTGTGCAATGTAAAAACACCTGAAAAGACAGTATAGAGGTTTAAATCTGTTTAAATCTAACATTACACATCAAACCTTTATATACAAGCCTGCAGTTTATTTTTCATTGCCAATTTCAGTCAGTATACCTTTTTTCCATTTTGGCAATAACCTAAACATATAAAAACTGCCTTACTTTGTATAAAATAATAAATGTATTAACATTGTAAGCTGCAATGCAAATGACCTCTACCCCACACATAACAACAAAGTAATCTCAACTTTCTCATCATAAACCTAATATATAAGAAAATTGTAACTTAACTGTTGGATCCTGGTTGTAAATACTCTTTAATCTGTTTGGTTTAAACTAATTTACTTTGCATCAATAGAAGACTACCAGTAAAGTTCTTGTAACTTACACAAACCACTCTCACAATGGCTGCTTCCAGGGGTTCTCACAGTTAAGGGTTATGAAAAATTTGGCAAAGACAGACAGATTAACAAACCTAAATGCTTTATATCCTAGTGCCCTTGTACTCATTTCCTCACTAAGAGCCTCGTCATCTTCTATACCATCTAAATTTGGTATTTCTCCTAAATTCTGAAATGATGTTAAGTTTTCATTAATTGTCATGTATTGCCAAAACAAATCTTTTCATATTAACAGTGAGGCTGCCATTAACAACTATGCCTTCTGCATACTGGTATTCAAACTGCTGTCACCCCTAGCAGAACTTTGAATTCATGACTTTTTAGTCTATACTAATTTATTTTGGCTTGATTGTGAAGAAAGCTTGCAGCTTATCGAGTCATTCTCGAGTCCGCTTCCTGGAAAAAACAGTACTGGTGTCATATGAGGAGGTACAGTCGTGACCCCAGTGGGGCTTGAACCTGCAACCTCCTGGATGAGTGGCCGACACTGTAAACTCATGACTTTTTACAAAAGTATTTTGCCAATCAGTGCTTAAACTCTATTAGCCTTTGAAAGAAAATTTGCAGGAGTTAGACATATTCAGCAGACGGCATCTTTTATATTTTCTGTGAAAAAATAAGATTAAAATATCAATTCTACAGATGTTACATAACATTACTATAGTACATCTTTCCTTTCATAAAAAATAATTTCCAGGGAAATCTGATAATTCAAAAATCCAAGCTGAAACTATAAATGATACAGTCATATCTTTTTAATATTCTTGTTACAGACATAGCCTACTAAAATTCTTGTTACGGACATATCCTGCCAATATTCTTGTTACCAACACTATTTTTCAATAATTCGCTGTATTACCTGTATAATAATATCATAAAGTCTAACGAGGTCCTGAGGTTTAGTGATCTTTCTGCCCTCCTCCACCTGCCCTCCTGGTAGGTATAGCCTCAAGTTCTCTATCAGCAGAAGGTTACGCTCAATAGTCTTTGTCAGTTTGATATAAGTCAGGTAGCTGTGAAGGTAGTGTGCGTTTGATACCTTGCCTTCCATTGGCTGCCCTCGTAATGCTAATTTAAAATTCTGAAACGTAAAAGTAGACTGGCTATTAATATACACATGTAAACAAATGAGTATCAGATGGGGGAAAACTTAGGTCTTTTCTACTGATGCCAAGTACTGTTATAGCATAAACTTGATAGAAAATCTTACTTGAACAATACTTCACTTGTAAAATTATCCCTTGCCACCACTCACACAACTTAAGTACAGTAAGTACTGTAAAATTGATGTATTATGTGTACAAGTTTTATATAATTATAGCCAAAGTAACAAAGCAAGTTTGTACACTAGCTTATTAGGTCCACCACCCTCGGGCGAGGTATATATGCGGTACGACCCGGTAACAAAGCAAGTGTCAGTATTGTAGCTTTTTGACTCAAGATAGAAACATCAGAACTCTACCCACACAAAAGAACCTATCCTACAAGTATACCTGATCTTCCTGTAGAGAATCTCTCAGCACTTGTTGAGCATCTATACACTCTTTCAGTATACTCTCAAGTATCGATATTTTATTGTCTACGCCCTCAGACTTATCTACCTCCTCCCCACTCTCCTGTAGGTTCAGAAGGAAGAGTCGCACAGGTTCACTCTTCACTGGAACATTACGCCCTTGCCAGGACACCTCAGACAATGTGGCCGCTTGTTTTTCTCGCGTTTGTGATAACAAAGTCTGTAATGTAAATTAACATACCTCTTTACCACACATAAAATCTTTCAATATCTTCTACAACTTTTTAATTATTTTGAATGATTAAATACACTTGCCAACTTATTTCAATCCAGTTCATGTGATTTAGTAAAATAACTTCACCATGAAAGGCTGTTGACCGCCACACAATGTATATCTTCTACTGATAGAGGAATGTCTAAATCAACTCGTCCTTTATCACAATTACTATGCTCATTCAAGTTATGTTTATAAATGTATTGTGTAGACAACGCTTACATCTAATTCCCCTAACATGAAGTCACCAGCACCAGCTTCCCGTCTCATCTGCATGAGATCTTCTATGGCGGTCTCATCTCCTATATTGTATGCACAGTATCGAATATTTGGTTCTATCTCGGACACACGTTGAAGGTACAGCACCTGCATATCCTCTGTAAACGCTTTACCAAGATTCTCATATATAGTTCTGCAAAGAAATCACACAAGCCATGAACAAAAACTGTACTGAAATAAATAACAATTAACTGTTGAAACACATTTGGCCCATACCAATGTATTCCAGTTTTACTATGAAGGCAGTTGCATAATTCAATTCTGAAACCTGCTTTCTGGGAAAATAAGTTAGCATTGTGTTATGTGAGTGCTGTCAAGGTCCCTCAATCCAGTATCAACACACAGCTGTGAGTTGACTGTCTAATAATTACTTCCTTTTTAATATTGTATGAGATTTTCTCTCTTTTACCACACAAGTACAGTTCCGTACCCCAAATTCAAGCAAAAAGTTTGCACTTCCTATGATACAATGTATATTTTTCTTTCAAGTCAAGAGGCCCTCATTGAGACTTTAACAAAAGGTTCTTTCTCTCATGTAGAAGGCTGGCAACACATAATGCATTAGTATCACTTACTTTACACTACTGTAACTTTCAATAGCTGGCTTCCATTTCTCAAGTTCAAACTCTAAACTACCTCTCATGAAATGTCTATAAGCCTGAAATTGAAAACTTTTACTATCATTTTATGTAACAGACTTAAACCTCTTCTTTCATACTTTTAATGGTTTTAAATCTTAAAATGTAAAACAACAAACAAGAGCAATTCTTAACATTTTTTCCACTTTTTCAGACAAAGACAGAGTCTAAAAAGTCGTTTTTGAAACATATTCCCCATTAACATTTACTATTAACTACATGTATTATTATGGATATATCTTGTGATCACAATTGTATGATAAATCGGCAAAGATTTCAGAATGGTTAAAAAGAAATAACAACATCAGAACTATGATAATTTTAGAGAAATGTAGTTGTTACCTGACTTTCTAATTTTGTCCTGGCATCACATTTATCATGTTCACACAATGTGAACAATTCTTCTGCATACAGGACAGCCTTTTTCAGCTTGGAGAGCAGATGGAAACGTTTTCTAGGTTCTGTGTTTGCCTCAGACTTTAGCTGCATTCCATAAGCCCACACACGTTCAGCAGAAAACAACGGAAGGTGAAGATATCTACAAATACATAAAAGGTGATACAACATCTGGTGAGTAAATATCACCATAACACTTTGTATCCACTTAACTGTTTTCAGCACTTCCTAGTTTTTAGTAGTAAGGTGGTTCAATGGACATAAATAACATGAACACATGATCTCTATATGGATTTCTACCGATGTTTGTATTTACCTGACATCTTTGATTGCATCCATGTTGATCTTCTTCGGATTGACTCGTCTCTTGTCCCCTTGCGGAAAGTGAAGGGACTTTCTAATTCTTTTAATACGTCTTGAACAGTAAGTTCTGAAATATGTAGTAACAACAGTAATTAGACAATTATACAACTTTCTTATTTTTTTCTAAATTCATCAATACAGTCTTTACTACCTTCTGTGAATAGCACTGAGTTAACAGTCAAAAACCAAACAGCCTTAACAGAAAGGCCCTTAAAGCCCTTTTTTGCAATTTACAGGTAAACAAAAAGTACCAGAGTATCAGAACAGTTTAAAGCGCCTCATTTTACCACAATTACCGAGGTTCCAGTTGTACATGTACATTTTAAGGTATGGTTATATTTCAAAGAATTCATATCCACTAAAACAAACAAGTTTTACCTGTATCTCTGAAAGTCACCATGCCTAAGACCATGCTGCTGCTGGGCCTCCTTGATGATATGCAAAACTGAAAATAAAAATAAACATGTGAAAAATCTATCAGTATTCAAATTTCTTACACATTTGCTGTTACAATACCTAACTGGAGCAGATATAACTCATTCCCAAACTCTAGATATATAAAAACAACCTGGTCTCCATTTGGACCAATACTTGTTATTGAACAGTTGACTTTTAGCTAAAGATGTGCTAAGTAAATTTCAGCTCAAATATAATTCCTGCATACTATGAATAACTAGATGAGTGTTCAATAGAGCGTTTTTGTCATCCTCTTATGTTTTTAGAATTAGCGGCATAACTCTGTCAAATATGACCTTGACCTACAAAGATTGATTATCCAACATTTTGATAAATAATTTCACACAATGTTGCTCCAAAATACGTGGAGAAATGCGAAGTCCCGCTGGTGATATTTTCAAAGCTGCAAAGTGACTCCACTAAACGAAGTTATTCATGTTTTTTCCTGGAGTCACTAGAAACGTCCACACTAAAAATTGTTTTTCATATTCATCCAGAGCTGTAAATCTGTTTGCCGATTTTCGCAACTGTAAGGTTTTGTCTGACTAGATTTGTGCGCATTTATGGGAATTTCAATGGTTTTTTTTCTGGTCTGAATGTGCGAAATCACTCCTTAAAAGTCCTTTCCCAACCACTGACCAGTGTTAGTTAGTCTCAATAGTTTGACTCCAAATGCAGACCCATTTTACATTCGGACATTTTATAGATATCTGCGCTTTAATATCGGAGGCTAGATAGCACCTAGCAAAAACATATATATAGGTCTTAATTTTGATAAGCAGAAGCAGAAGACAAATTTGAGAATCTCGAGATCAAAGAAAGTCACATTCAGTTGGAAATGATAGATATCCTTAACAGTCTGTGTAGAATATAGAATTTTGTGCAAAAATATGTCTTTTAACCTAAAAACGCTCATTGCATACAATTTTTATAAATTTTACAGGTTGCTGGAGGTTTTTACAGTACACTGTGAAAACTTTCGGTATGCAAATGAAATCAAGTCATCAATATTTCAGATTAACGAGTAACACCAGTTACTGGTATACACCGTTTACTGGGTCAGGCAGAATAACATGGTTGAGTACAATTATTTGGCCTGTAGTGTGAGAGAGTTGAAACTGAAGTGATAAATATAATTTATCACTCTGTATAATTGCATACAAACGTGCAAAAGTTAACGATTCAACCCATGACCAACAAATTGCTTGCTTTCTTTTCCTGAGTAGAGCAAATCCCATATGTAGTCAAAATATTTAAGTGACGTCTTGAGCAAATTCTGAGATATTTTCGCTTTGGGTCAGAATCTCGCTATAACGTCAAAACTAGAAACCTACCTTTCTGTGGTGAAACAGAGATTTAGGTAGAAACATCGAACGACAATATATTTTAACTAAGAACCTGTAATATAACATAAAAATGAATGTATTTACTGTTCAATATCGTCAGTCGCTCAAGTTTAAAGAAAGTTATCAGCTAAAGTTTCCTTTCACGGTTGCGTTTGTTTACTCCCTCCGCCATATTTATATGCTACCACGGTAGTGAAATGTGTACGCTGAAAATGGCTATATCCCGTAACGTCCTGTACGTAAAATAGTCGGGCTGTTTGCTAGTTTTATAAATGATGGTGACTGCGGACAAATCGAACTTTTTTTTCCTGATGATAGAGAAAACAAGTCAGAAAATTAACTACATTCTGCAAGTTTATTTTCCTATCTTACTTATATTTTGTAAATCAACATAAGGCCTTAAAATATGTCTGTTTCCTGTACCAGTAATATGTTGAAAAACGATGGGTTTGTAGGTTGGGGTTCCGTTTTATGTTGTTATTTCAATGCGAACTTGTAATTTGATGAGCCCCGTGCATGCCGTGGATCAACCAAAATACCCAAAAATAAAATCAGAAATACTTTACAATCTATGTATTTACATGAATTGTTTGATTGAAGAAATTTTGCAAGTATCTAATTATCAGGTTGTAATTTGTGTTTTCCTCCGTAAAATTGAAATATTTAGTTTGTATATTGAAGCCACGATTCCGCCGAAAACATTCCCGCCAAATATGACATGACCACGTGCTTTCAATAGAACACGGTCGTGAACAAATGAATGCAGTTCAAGCACATGGCAGGCATATACAAGTATGGCAAGTGCTGTTAAAATTATAAAGATAAATAATTTGCTGTCCTCCTTGCGGAGTTTTGATATTTAAATTTTAAATACTGACGAACAGCCTACAGTACACATTTACGTCGCGTAAGCTTGTCCGCAGTTAGCCGTTCGCGGTAGTGTAAGCTATTTATTGGTATTTATCACGTGACTTTAGCGGAGATGTGTAAACTTAGGTAGTGCATGTGTTTATAATTCGTCAAAACTCTTATTTTGATGTATTGCGAGATACAAATGGAATAAATTGATGTGGAAATGGATATTCTTTAAAGGTATCGTCAACAAGTTACAGAAATATTAATTTTATTAAGACTTTTGACGGTTTAAAGCCGCCGCCGAAAATTTGGGAGGAACGCTCACCATAGAAAGCCGGGTTTCTATGTTGTACGTAGAGGAGAGATATTGCCCATACAAACAATAACACAATATCTCGACGCGCGTACAATTAGTTGGACTAATCCCATATGGGGCAAATCAAACAGACCTTTAAGCCCTCATTCTCCGACAACAATACGCGGGAAATTCAGAAAATAGCTGCCAACAACATGGGCTACCAATTGGTTTTTACCTTCCACTGTAAAAATGTCTATGTCGGCTGCACTTTCAACGTTCTCGTCGGAAATTTGTGTTTCGTCAGCACACATGTCGTCTTCCGCCGCCATCTTGATTGACACGACTCACGGTGCAACAGTCAAATCATGAAAACTGATCAGCATAATAAACGGGTGCAAACCACTAAATAGAGTAGTTACCTTTTATTCTCTATTTAGTGGTTCGCAACCGTTTATTATGCTACGACTTAAAGAATACTTCATATACTGTGTTATAAATCATACTTAATACATCATAACAAGGTCTTTCAAATAGTATTTGAAAGACCTTGATCATAAGCATTATACATTTTCATGTGGAAATCAGTCAGGATATGCATCATTGTGTTCTTTTCACGTTACTTTTGTATGTAATGTCCAAGCGCTTAATGCTTTGTAGATTTTCACAATTAAAGGGTCGTTTTACTTGCACACAGCGGTTCGTGTGCTTCTTTGAAATAGTAAGAAAAATATTGTATACATGTACTATTTTGTGTAGTTTTATCAGTAGTAGCAGTACAATTTTATATTTTAGAGCAGGATCCGTAGACCCTGTTTAGAGGGATATCATCAATTTCTCTTTTTTATCCCCCCGCCAAAGGCGAAGAGGATATTAGAAATGGTCTCCGTCCGTCCGTCCGTCCGTACATGCCCAGTAGACATTACGGGGTTAGGGTTTGAGTACAACTTAGCATTGTGAGGTTTTTTGAGTTCATTCCGTCATTATGGGGTTAAAAATGGCATTGTGAGGCTAAATAATTGTATTGTGGGGTTGAAAAGGATCAAAGAAAGATCAAAGGGATAACCTCACAAAGTCCGTCTGGTAAGAATGTCCGTGCGTCCGTCCCAATTTTGTCCGGAGCATAACTACAAAAGTACTTGAGCGATTTTCTTCAAACTTCATACACTGACAGAGCACATTGGGAGGAAGTGCAGTGTTTAAGAACAATAACTCTACCTTGCCTTTTTTTTAAAGTTATTCCCCTTTATCAGATTTACTTTAAAAACTTTGTCCGAAGCATAACTCCAAAAGTACATGAGGGATTTTCTTCAAACTTAATACACTGACATAGCACATTGGTAGGAAGTGCAGTGTGCAAGAACAATAACTCTACCTTGCCTACTTTTAGAGTTATTCCCCTTTATCAGATTTACTTTAAAAGTTTTGTCCAGAGCATAACTCCAAAAGTACTTGAGGGATTTTCTTCAAACTTAATACACTGACATAGCACATTGGTAGGAAGTGCAGTGTGTAAGAACAATAACTCTACCTTGCCTACTTTTAGAGTTATTCCCCTTTATCAGATTTACTTGAAAAAAAATTCCGGAGCATAACTCCAAAAGTACTTGAGGGATTTTTTTCAAACTTAATACACTGACATAGCACATTGGTAGGAAGTGCAGTGTGCAAGAACAATAACTCTACCTTGCCTACTTTTAGTCAAATAGAAAAATATCATACCTATACTGATAATGAACATTAATATAATTTTGCAAACCTTCTCTTCATTGCCTTATTCTTTTTCCACTTACTTGAAAACTGTACTCAGCATGACCATAACTATACGGCTTTTTAAGGATTTCCTCTCACCAAGTAAAATGTACGAAAGTACAACCTTCAGGTAACTTCTTCCCGGCGGGGGGATTAACCATGTGTAACATGGCTCTTGTTAAATTTGCATTCGTTTTCTGTAGTTTCATTCTGAAAAGTTATGGTTCCGTATTACGATTATGTCGTTCTAGTTTACGAATATTGTAACACTAGATAATACATGTATCCCAATAAGAAAGTCGGCTTCAGTGGATTTTTTACGTTTGCAATTTTGTCATAAAAATTATCCAAATGGTTCACACACTTAAACTGCAGACATCTTTGTCATTTTTTTTTATCCAACACCATTTTGTTTTTTTTTTCATCCTTTAGAATTGATTCACTCACATTTTTTGTAAATCGATTTTAATATGTTTTTAACTTTAATTTAAGTATTTCTTGGTTTCCTGTAATAGTCTCAAATGATACTGCGGTACTAGGAATACATTTATGCTGGTGAGACCTGAGGTGGATACGTTTCTTGTGTTGCTTTACAGGTGAATATTCATCTTAACTTTCTGTGAAAAGGTTCGACGTGTTCGCAATAAATGCCATCTTCAAAAATACGAAGCCTATGTGAAATGGTGCCCTATTTATTGCAGAGTTAAATGTATTAAAATGCTTTTACACCTGAATACGTCACTGTTTTGATGTTCCCAGAATTATGTTCGAGCAAGTAACCTTAGATTACCGGTTCCGTGACAATCAGTATTTCTGATGAAATCCCGTACCATTTGAAAGTGCAATAACCAATCAGTATTAGCTTGTAACAAATTGAACTTGGACTTACCCTCGTCTGCAACAAACTTGGACTTAACCTCGCCTGTAACAAATTTTGAATTACCCTCGTCTGTAACAAACCTGGCCTTACTATCGTCTGTAACAAACCTGGAATTAACCTCGTCTGTTACAAACTTGGACCTACCCTCGTCTGTAACAAACGTCTGTAACAAACCTACACATAACCTAGTCTGTAGCAAAGCCGGACTTACCCTCGTCTGTAACAAACCCAAAATTACACTACCCTCGCCTCTGTAAGTAACATGGACTTACCCTCGTCTGTAAGAAACTTGGACTGACCCTCGACTTTAACAAACATGGACTTGCCCTTGTCTGTAACAAACCTGGACTGACTCTCGACTGTAACAAACATGGACTTGCCCTTGTCTGTATCAAACTTGTACTTACCCTCGCCTGTAAGAAACTTGGACTGGTCGACCCTCGTCTGTAACACACCTGGACTTACTCTCGTCGGTAACAAACTTGGACTCACCCTCGACTGTAACACACCTGGACTTGCCTTCGTCTGTAACAAAACTGGACTTGACCTCCTCTGTAAGAAAATTGGACTCGCCCTCGACTGTAACAAACCTGGACTTACCCTCCTCTGTAACAAACTTGGACTCACCCTCCTCTGTAAGAAACTTTGACTAACCCTCCTCTGTAACAAACATGTACTTACCCTCCTCTGTAAGAAACTTGGACTGACCTCGTCTGGAACAGTCGTAAGTGAATAAATGAGTATTTGAATATTTCAACCTTATTGTTTATGTACATGTATAGAAGAACCTGACTTCGTTCCATTTCAGAGAAGAGTCTAGCATTTCCCACATCTGTCTTACTCTTCAGTAACTCATTTGGAGAGCTGCCAAATTCTTACTCCTGTGAATCATCTGGAGCCTTTGAACAGTCATGTGCTACAGAACAAAGTTGAGTTTATAGCTATGGTATTTTCTGAATTGGGTCAAAATTGACCTTGCTATTTGTGTGTGTGTGGGGGGTGGGGGGTCACTTGTTTTATATAGACTTGAATAGAAAAGCATCTTCTCAAAAAAAAGGCCTAGAGCTTAGAATTTTGATGTGTACCATTGTCTAGTGGACCTCTGTGAAGTTTTTTTTAATCATACCCTGAAGGTGGCTTGTCTGTGTATAGAGTTATAGGAAACATTTTGGAAAGCTGGTCTTAAGCTGCATGCCAAGAACATGTAGCACTGTCCGGTGGCTGTGTACAAAGTTTGTTCACATTATGCCCTGGGGGTCAAAATTAACATGCATGGGATTACAAAATATAACCTATTATGTTCAATAACTCAAGAACCATTGGGCACATGATCATCAGACTTCATACACAGGTTGATCTTAATAATTAGGTGATCTAAACTGATATTGAGATCTCTGGGTCAAAGTCTGTTCTATTCTGATCAATAACTGGAGAACCATCAAACTAGACAGTTATAGTACCTTGCATTTATCAGTCTGATCCGAGTTTTTTTTCTCATGTGACACTGTGACATTGATGTACCTTTCACACACAAATATTGCATCTGTTCTCCATCCCTCAGTCTTGCTTAGAAGAAAAGCATTTATTACTCTCAAGAGTTGTTAATTTGCCTAATGGCATATCAGCTTCATTTTTGCTGTATGTCTTTAATAACAGAGAAACAAATCTTTCTAGAGTAATTAACTATGAAGACAATATAATAATAGTCAACCCTTCTTGAGACCTCCCAGTTAAACAACAACCTGACATATGCAACTACTTTATGTGATATTGTTTATTTAAAGATCATATAATAATCATAGTTGTTTGACCCTCAGTACGTCAGCCCAATTAGCTCAATCAGTAGAGCACGAGACTTGTAATCTCGGAGTAGCAATTCCCGTGGCTGACCAACTAAAATTACTAACAGTGTTTGGGATGAGAATTCAAAACCGAGGTCCAATGTATGGGTGCTATACACCCGACATGTATAAGAACCAGGGGTGTCTCTGGAATTGGGATGCTTTCTGTATCTTGCACTATCCTCCAAAACCTAAAATAACTAATCTCTTCTGGGGGCATTGGGTCATGTGGGAAACCAGTACCAACGATAAAGCTCTAATATACAATATGATACCCTCAGTACTATAACATACTGGCCATTATGTGACAGATGATTCAAAAGTTCTCTGACAAAGTAAATCTAAAGTCTGTTTCAAAATTTTATTTCAGATCAATAATTTAATTATATGTGAAGAATGGACGGAATGTAAACAGATAAGAACAAAATGTCTGTAATCTCTAGCAAGTCACTGCATGCCTAGGGACTTAAATATTTCCATTCTGTCTTGGTACAACTTGTAAAATTCATTAGCCAGGTAGTAGAATGGTGCATCAACTCCCTGCATCTCTTTCTGTAAAATAAACAAAAACTGAAAAGCTACATGTATATATGTTATGAACGATGCTAGTTTATATACATTGAATATATATCTTACCTACCTCCATCTTTGTCAAAATCTAACTTAATTCCAAATCAATTTAAAGAGGCACATCTAAAAAATTGATGTATTTTAAAATAACTTAAAAACTAAAAAGTAATTCATTGATGGAAGAAAAATTTTCCACACAAAAAAGCAGGAAAAAAACACAAAATAATAAACTGGTTAAATTAGCAAAATAAGTCATGTTGTAGTGCTGTTAAACCTTCATTTTATAGTTGGTTTTCAATTTTTTGGTGGATTGCAGCTTACTATAAAGGCTCACTATTTTGGTATTTGTGCAGAAACAATACATTTCTCTATAGATGTTCTTGAAAAAATGCATTTACTCATTAATTAACGTACATTTAACCAATTTCTAACAGTCTGACAAAATAATCTGCTAGTTGTAGGCGGAAGCTGACTGCCCCGATGAAACCAGTATGGCATTGCTCAATAAGGAAGGTGGTGGGGATGGATGGCGGATAGACACTGAAAAACGAGTTGGCTTCGTGCACGACAATCTGACATAAATTACTGAAGTTCCTAATCTACCGCCAATGAAATCGCCGCTGTTAATCATGTGATGTTCGTTTACATATGTCTTGGTCAGCAATTCCCAATGACCAGACCTGGGTTCAATTATTTTTAAAAGTAATTAATTAATTACAATTAAAACAGAAATTCTTCAATTAAATTACAATTATAATTACATGCTTTTTACAGAAGTAATTAATTAATTACAATTATTTTAAGGAAAACAATTAATTATTTTTAATTATTTGGAAATATATTCAAAATTTCACATAGAATCATGTTACTATCAATGACATATCAAAAATGCAGATTTATGAGTCCTCATTGAATTTTGAAAACTTGAACACTTCAAGATTACATTAATACCTCTTTAGACGACAAGCAAGTGTGAAATTTATACCCGCAGGTGGTAACAGCTATTGCACAATAACCTGTATTTTTGCCATATGTTTGTGACACTTTTCTGTATGTAATTAAAGAGTAATTGAATTTAACTGACAATTATTTTGCATTTGTTTGGATTTTAATTAATTAATTACAATTAAAATAATTGATTTCTGCCTCAATTATTAATTATTTTTCAATTAGTTGAAAAACTGTAATTAATTATAATTAATTAAATTATAATTGTAATTGGACCCAGGTCTGCCAATGACATTGCCGCGATGCGTCACGTGACCTAATCGATACTATTTTTATCCTTGTAACGCTTACATAAATCCATATTCGATTAACATAATTTAACTACCGGTGCGCGCTCCAATGAAATTCAAGTTATTCGTAACGCCGTACTCGTGAATCTCCGTGAGTTTCCGTCGTCAATTATGAATAAGCACTCGTTGGAATTTGCAATTATTACGTTTGCTTCGCGTAAATATGAAAGAAGTATGTTTGTATTACGAAGGTACTTCCGTTTATTATAAACTATGTTTATTACATAAACAAAATTTATGCCCCTTTGACTGGCAGTGAATTGCTCATCGGAGTTCCATTGCAACTGAATGACACCACAAAAGCTGCTGAGTTCCTTATTTTGTAAGTTCTAACTTCATTCAACAATTAGTATAGAATAATCTGTGGGAGAAGTGTTCAAAACCCTCTCATTGGTATTAGCTAACTCTCCAGTACCCCTCGTTTTCTGACATAATGAACATCTCTGAAACAATCTCCGTAGACTGCCACGGAAACAACATAACCATGAAATTATTTAATTGTTTGAGACTATAAAACTTTCAATATTGTCTGTTAAAACAATATGGTAGAAATGAATCATGCCTTTTATGATAAATCAACATTACTTAAACAACCTTGGTAAGGGGTCATTAAAAACATTAAATATGAAATTATGACCAACTGTTTTATGACAGGACTTTTTGAAGTTTACATATAAATAAACAAATGTAAAGTGGAATAATGTATGCTCTTGTGACACATTTTTTAAAATACAAAAGTCATTTTAATGAATGTTGCCAAAAGTCAACGAGGAAACATTTGTTTGAAGAAATTTTCAAATCTGACCATTGGTTGATGAGAGGACTTTCTAATTTTTCAAACACAGACACAAAGGAATATGGACCCCACCCTCTGGCAGCCATGTTTTTCGGTGATCCAACATAGATTGAATGTATTGTCAGAGGGTCATCAAAGGAACATTCTGTGAAATCATTTTGAAACCTCTAGTTTCTCAGTGGAAATGTTTTGAAGTTTCGTTCAGTAGCAATGGCAACAAGAGTTAAACAGCTTTTTTGCATAAATAAGTGAGATTTAAAGAATTCTGTTAAAACACCACTGGTAAAGCAACTTGAGGTTTTGTTTGAAGCAGGATGGTAACAATAGCTCCCAAAAGAACTTTGTGCTCAGATTTGCTAATACCTTTCCTTAAATTCTGTATTGCAAATGCATTTCTGCTCAGATGTATAATTTTTTATGCTGAACAGTTCTACACTAAGTGTTCTACACTGTATATAGTATATATTACTACTCCATATGGCTGCCACTTACTGCTGAACACTCAAAGTATTTGAAGCCCTGAGACGCCGCAAAATCTGCACCCATTTTTGGACTGATAACACGTCTTTGGTCTAAATCTGTTTTATTTGCTATGACAGCACCTGAAATTACACATACACATACATGTACATTCTATCAATGTTAACTGAATAGTGTAAGGCATAAAAAACAGACACACAATGCAATATGATAGGTCAGTTGAAAATCATTAAATGGACATACCCTAAAACTGATGTCAAAGTATATTAACTCAACCTAAAAGTTTAAGCTATGCATTCCAGTCATTATCCATAGAATCAGCAGTTTTGAATATGCTGCAGTACTGTCAAATTCGTCAACCATTCAATGATCTATGAAGAGTTGTTGTTGTACAATTAAAGGGTGGATAGCGATTTATTACAACCCTCTATATTGACATTTTTCACCCGAACACATTAGCTGTTTAATGATGCTTCGAGAATAAAATCGACTAGATGTAAGGTATGTCCTTTTAAAAATATAAAACTAAGTGTACATATTTGTTTACTTGTACAGTAGCACTGTACAATAGCTGTTTGAGTTGTACATAAGGAAAAGAGTTAAACTAAACTTGTATAAGAGAAGTTCATTTTCTGACATTTTTATTTTTTCCAATGGTGAAATGGTTAGTATATATTTATAACCAAACTACTGACAACAAATTCTAAAGAAATGAAGATAAAAGCATCTGCATACAGTGTTATTACATCATTACTTTGTAAAGTATGTCATGCATTTATCTGACTGAACTGTTGATACAACAAACATAGGGATAAATTTTAATATGAAAGCATTGTATGAGAAAGGGGTATACAAGTTCAAAAAGAGTAAAGATCCTGTTTATGTTCTCATTTTGACATAAGCTGCCATTGTATATTTGACATATACTGGTGTGTTCATGAGTTTGTGTCATTCTTTATAGAACTGTTATCTTACAATGACTTGTACACAGATTAAATTGAATGCAATTAGTGACATGTTAAAGTATACCAAGTAAAAAAAAAAAAAGTATACCAGGTATTTGCACATCCGGATTCTGCTGTCTTACTCGTTGCAACCATTTCTCACAGCTGTTGAATGACGTCTCACTAGTACAATCAAATACAACTACTATCAATGTTGTATGGTCCCACTAGAAAGATAGAAAACAAGAGCTGTCCCTCACAAGTGACGAATGCCCCCGAAAGAGGTGCCTCACAGTCTGTGTCCTCTCCATGTGCTCAATAAATGTGCTATGTAATTTTAAAATCCTTCCATGCATGACAGAGTAATCATGCATACAGTATTCCATTACTTTAAACACTAAGTGTGACCTTGACCTTTGAGGTAGGGACTTGGGTATTGCACGCGACACATCCGCTTGATGTGCTAGACATTTGTGCCAAGTTATTTTAAAATCCTTCAAAGCATAATAAAGTTATAGTCCGGACACAAATGTATGCATATATACAGGATTCCATTACCTATAAACTCTAAGTGTGACCTTGACCTTTGTGGTAGGGATGTGGGTCTTGCACGCAACATGTCGTCTTGATGTGCTAGACATTTGTGCCAAATTATTTTAAAATCCTTCAAGGCATGACAAAGTTACAGTCCGGACACGAATGTGTGCATATATGCATATATAGAGGAATCCATTACCTTCAAACTCTAAGTGTGACCTTGACCTTTGAGCTAGGGACTTGGGTCTTGCACGCGACACGTCGTCTTGATGTGCTAAACATTTGTGCCAAGTTACTTTAAAATCCTTCAATGCATGACAAAGTTACAGTCTGGACACGAATGTGTGCATATATGCATATATAGAGGAATCCATTACCTTCAAACTCTAAGTATGACCTTGACCTTTGAGCTAGGGACGTGGGTCTTGCACGCGACACGTCGTCTTGATGTGCTAGACATGTGTGTCTAGTTATTTGAAAATCCTTCAATACATGACAAAGTTACAGTCCGGACACGAATGTGTGCATATATAGAGGATTCCATAACCTTCATACTCCAAGTGTGACCTTCACCTTTGAGGTAGGGATGTGGGTCTTGCACGCGACATGTCGTCTTGATGTGCTAGACATGTGTGCCAAGTTATTTTAAAATCCTTCAATGCATGACAAAGTTACAGTCCGGACACGAATTTGTAAGTGGGGACGCACGGACGGACGGTGCGATTTTAATATGCCACCCTTCGGGGGCATAAAAACAAATGATCAGTACATGTACATTTGTAATTAAGACATACAGAAGATCCAGGAACCAGTCATCAAGAGTAGCTTAATATAAATTACAAGAACTTGTTCCACAATTGATGTAAAATATATATGTTTAAACTGAATTCTTGGTCCCTGTTGCAACCTGTCATGGACTTTAGTTTTAACACCCATTCCAACAGCGTGTTAGTCATAACAAGACAACCATCATTCCTGGAAAGGACCAGTATAAGACATCCATCCTCCGCAAGAAACTGCCATTTTTTTCCCGCAAGAATCAGGTTAGTAGTGGGGCTTGAACCATTGGTCTTCAATCAGCGAGACCTTTAGTGCTATCAAGTCAGCAAACTTAACTGCTTCACCATCGAGGTTGGTAGCGTAAAGCAAAGATTAAGGAAACAAATATTGTATACTTACAAACTTTGTAACGAAGTCTGAAAACATCTCTTTCCCTGCAGAATCATACAAATACAATTCCTGCAAAACATAATTGTAAAATTAAGTCTTTTTTTTGTAATTTTTTTTTCATTTCTATGAATACTTATATAACTGCAAGTTTTTACTGTTTTCATCTAGCACAAGAGAATTAAGAGATTAATGATGTATCTGTTTGACCCACTTGATATAACTCAAAATAACAGTATCTCTCAATCTTTTTAACTATTAACCTCAAATCAAATGGACTAAAGCCAAAACAGGTTTGTTTTTTGTTGAAGACCAAAATGGACAGATCAGACAAATTTTCTATTAGCCAAACACAGTGCCTGGCATTCCTTAGAAGACGAGATTACAATGAACAAATTTGTAAGGATATATTATGAACACTACAAAGAACACAAATTATTTGTCACTGCCAATCAGTCAGTTTTTCATATTAAAATACATACCACTCCATCTTTGGTTTCTGGTATGTTAACCTGCTTTACTAACATTTCCACACCTGACGTCTAAAAAGAGAAAAATAAAATGAAACAACCAAGCCTCCTCAAAGTTTCAAGACAAAACAAGAGGGCTGAGATAGCCCTGTATCCCTCACCCACCTACCATTGACTATATTACAAGGTCAACAATCGCATCACAGTATAATTTAAATGATATACATGTACTTTTAGTTTACAATCAAGTAAAGAAGGTACACAGTTCAGTCACCTAGCTCACTATTCTTCTGTATGAAAGGCGAGATATGCGGGGGCCATGATATTCTTATTTCTTACACAGGATCATCATATATCACAAACATCTAATTCAATAATATATTGAGCAACTGGGACTAACAACAAAATGAGAAGTATCATACAAACCATTGTATAATTTTTTGGAAAGAAAGAGTTGTCACTGTGAAACACTTGGCATAATGAACTTTTACCACTTGTTGAATCTCCTGTAAATAAAATGAGTTTTTATTCAAATACCCAATTACAGCAATAAGTGATAGGTAAATACATGTAGCCAATTCCTAAAAAAGGTTATTTGTAGCCCTCACAAAGCAGGAACTTTTTGCTCCCACACAATTATTATGATATGGGGAGCATAAAAATGAAAATGAGCAAACTTTGGATTCATTCTTTGGATGAATTTTAAATCATTCATTTTACACATTTTACTGCGATGAACTTACTTGCGTTAAGCCTTAAACTGAATACAGCTTTGAAAATAAGGAAACCACAATTCACGTAAAAGATTATCTGACTAATGCAATAGTAAAATCGCAATAAGTTGTCAAGTCAGTGTAAATAAACAAAAAAAGTAAAAAGCAATTACAAGTGTAAGTTTCTTTAAGGTGATATAACCCTTGTAAAAGACCGTCATAATTTTAAGAAAGTTTCTACCGCTTCTAGTTTCTAAGTTGATGAATAGTGCCTATCTACATGTGAAATTATTGGTTGATTTGCCACTTCAATATCAGTGATACAAACATTTGCCACAAAAATGTACATCGTTTATATGAATTTTAAAAAAATCTGAATTTGTAACACAGTTTCATTCCAATTAATAACAAGACCTGTCAGTAGGACAGCACGCTCGACTTTTTTTAGTGCTTGCCAATAAAACAAAACTTTGACAGTTAAAGGCAAAACAAGGATCTGTATAAACAAGGGCCACAAGTAGCAAGATATTAAGTCAAGAGTTATCAAACTTAAATGTTTGATATCCCTGAATACTACAGCAAAGTTGTAGATTAATACTTCAAGTGGTTAATGATATATGTGCATGACAGTGCTAGTTGCACACAAGACTTTAGCTTGGAATTTCAAAGTACAAATCAAGAAACATTTTCACAGAGTTATCTTCTCTTGCTTACAGATAGGTCCCCTGATGGTACAGAAGTACTCCAACTTTCAATGTAATATCTCAAATGGTTAAGTCAACAAGTGGACAAGAATGAAAATTTTAACTGAGTTTCTAAGTCAAAAAGGGCCATAATTCAAATAAAATCCTTGACAGAATTACCTTCTCCTGCCCATGTTTTGGGATCATGATGGTTTACAAGTATTCCAACTTTCAAATTAATATCTCAAACAGTTTAGTCAAAAAGTGGACTGGTACGAAAAACTTAACGAAGATTCTTCGAAAAGTCGAGCTAAAAATGGAGAAAATGAGTGAAAATCTTTTTTGACTAGCCAAGTAAAAAATTTAAAATGCACCCTTCTTTTTAATGTGTACTGTATTTTAACTTTCAATAAGAGACATTAATCGGTGTAACTCATTATTTACATGTTTTCAAAGTATTTACTGTGTTTTAAGCTTCGTTCTTCACAATAAATTAATATGGAAATGGTAACAAACAAGGGGAATGACATAAAAAATAAGTTATCACTTCTTTTGCCAGCAGCACAATGACTGTTTCATGAATGTGTTTTATATTTAGTTCAATTCACACTTATAACAAAGGTTATAGTCTGAATTTCAGCTACAATTATTGGTCTCATGTAGGTTCAATTAACTGAGATAACAGCAGGCAATGTGTTATGATTTAACAACTCATAATATTCAGATCGATTTTTCTGGCTTCTCAATAGGAGAGATCATGTTTGCATACAAAACCCTGTATTACGCAATATTTTCTTCTGATAAGAGATCAATGCGGTGGGCAGCGGTCGGTAGTCCGTGCTTTTGTATTGTTAGGGGTGCTTTTTTAAAAGCCGTAACTGTTTTAAAACAAAAGATTTTTTAGAGTGTTTTATATCACTGGAAAGCTTATAAAATATACACTTCATTCATTATTTTCAATTTTTGTTAAGATTCAAAAAGTTTGCAAGCGCGTAACTTACACTGTTTTCGTAAATGGTTATAGCCACAGCAAGTCGTTATGAAAAATCAAGTGTCATTAAAATCGGTATTTTCTTCAAAGGAGATATTTTAATGTGAAAATATGTGTATCAAGCACTTTCATAACTTTTTGACTTAAAAATCCTTCAGATTGCAAAAAAGTTATAAAAATTCAGAAATTCCTTTCCGATTCACAAGCATTCATAGCATTGTAAACACAACTGTTATTGCCAACCAGCAATCTTACAAAATTACCGTGTGATGTCACCGCCATCTCTCCTACTGAAGTAAAATAATAGTACCAAAACCCATAACCTTGGGTCAGTATCGCTCTACTGGTATGGACTGTTTAGAGTAAGTTTTGCAAATACTTTCGAAAAGGTGACCTGCTGTCAGGAACTGTCGAACAAAGGGCCCCATAGGTTGCATGCTGTCAGGTTTCAGGTGTATATCACAGATCTAGTCCAAAATTGTACACGAGTCGAGATATTGTGTGGGCAATATCTCTCCTGTTACTGCGAGATTCTGACCCAAAACGAAAATATCTCAGAATTTGATCAAGACGTCACTATATATTATTTTGAATAATCACAGATTATATTGTCACGGACGTCATTAGGTTTTGTCACGGGTATTAGACGATCCATTATGCTTTAACCAGAAACTGCTACATATCCGAAAACTACAAAGCTTATACACAAAAATAAAATTACAAAAAATATGAACAACCTAAAAATCATAATAAATATGAAACGGTCATTTTACCAACAACTACACATTTTCCTCTCAATAAAGTGGGCATTTTATGTCTTCTTGGTTAGTAACCTGGCAAAAACTATGGTTTGTTGTTTATTTTTCTGTCGGAATGCTTCTAGCCGAACAAGGTTTTGCAACAAGTGATTTCATTGGAACAAATCTTTCAAACAATTTTATTGGATAAGTAACATCTTCTCGACCAATGAAATCTATGAATTGTAATTATCTACTTCTTAATTGATCACTTCCGCTTCAAGAAATAGGAGAGATCTGTCAAAATTTCAATTTCTGTTTATATATCATGATGAGTGCATGCTTCAATAATGTGGAGGTACATGTAACTAGAATATACATGGCACCACCTCGGACTGTATGCATAAACGAAGTGTTCAAATAAAGCGATGACTTGCTATTGATCTTTTGAAAATTTTCTGCAAAAAGTAATAGAAATAAATAAGGCTGTTGACATTTTGCATTTTTAGTTTGAGAAGTAAACACATACTGTATGGATTAGTCCTTCAGCAGCTGACATTTATCTTGACAGAATGTGTTCCAGATCTATATCAGAATTATTGACTTTGATGAGAGGATAGACAGATTTTCTGTTACATTACATCCAATCTCCTTAATTATGCTTATCAGATCACCACAGGGAATGTATTCAGGTCATTGGAAGTCATAGCAAGTCCAGTGAGAAAATCATCTGCATTGGATTAGGGCAGTGTTGGAAGAAAACATATATCAGCAGGCTTTTGCTAAAGTTACCTTGCACATTGTGGATGAATTACCAAAAAAATATAAGAATGTCGGTTCCGTCAAGTCTTTGCCCAAGTAGTCAGGATATTGGATGTGTTGAGAAAGTGGTGATTGGAAGAAACCTGAGTGATTCATATCGCTCAAAACTGATTCCTGGAACTTCATTTAAACCAGTGAATGATTACAATTTATCACAGCTGGCATTTGATCTCTATATGGCAGTGGTTTCAGGATATCAAGAAGGTGTCCGAAATATACTAATGTCACATCCTGATGTAGATGTGAACATTTCAGTGAAAGGTGCTACAGTGCTGTCTCTGTCATTACAGAAGAGACAGTTTCATATTTTCAACATGCTCATGAAACATCATGAAAGAAACAAAAAGTTTGATTTGAACAAGTGCAGTAAAGACAGTTTCAATCGTATTGAACCTCCAGTGATAACAGCATGCAGAATGCACTTTTTTGAAGGAGTTGTTGCTCTTGCTAGTAATGGTGCTGATATAGATGCAACCGATCATCTTGGACACACAGCATTGTGGGTAGCAGCAAGGCAACAAATGCCAGATCTAGTGGAATATCTTATATGTAACAGTGCTAGTGTGAACAAAACTGATATTTACCACTACACACCTTTGCTGACAGCAATGATGTACAGAGTCAGTTCTGGAATTGTTAAAATGCTCATAATGAATGGAAGCAGTCTTGAAGGACCACGCTATCCCGCCAACACTCAACTGTCGCCCTTATTTTGGGCTCTAAAATACAAAAACATGGACATTCTTAAACTGTTAATTCATGCTGGGGTTTCAAACAATGAAATAAGATATGTAAGGAAAATTCTGTTTGCAAGAAATGGCGATCAAAAGTTGGTAGAAATGCTGGATAAAGAAGCCAAAACACCTCGTAGTTTAAAACAGATTTGTCGTGGTGAAATTAGGAAATATTTGAGTGATGTGTGTTTTGGCAAAAACTTTGTGTCTCGAGTGAAAGATTTACCCATACCAACGATTCTAAGACAGTATTTGTTGCTGCGTTGATGTCTCACTGTTCTGTATGTATGACGTGTCAGATTATATGTTAAAGTCTATCTGCAGGTTGACATTTTTATCATCATGAGACATCATTCAATCAGAATGCACAAGTCTTTTTGTATGTTCTTTCAAAATGTAATGGGTCTCTCTTTTGTTTCAAAGGTACATTGTATACTTTAAAATTAAATGCATATTAAATTATTAATTAGTCACATGATCAAACTGCAGGACCATGCACATATTTAAAGTACATATTTATATTGTGATTTTTTTTCTGTAATGTCAAATTATTTTCAAAATTATTTATTAATTACTTTTCGCAATTTGCCATATAGACATAAAGAGTCGATATTCAGAATTTTCATTTAATTTTGTATTGTTTTATTTAATTAACTATAAATTTACTTATAATTCATGTACATGTAAATTTGGTACATTTCATTTGCATCTTTGTAAGTTCTGTAAAAGCCTCACCAGTTTTGAATTAATATAGGTTAAGTTTTAAAACATGTTTGAATTAATGCGATAATTAATTATTTTTACCTGTTCAACAAAACCAAGAACAACTTGCTGTCCCATGGACAAAAAGAGCTGCCTCCAAATAGAGAGAAAAGAGTACCCTCAAAGATTGTTCTTTGACCAGTGTTGACTAGTTTGATCATTGATATGACATATAGTTCAGCTTCTTTAGTCATTTGTCATGTTTGTGTATCTATTTTGTATTTTGGGTAACCATGGTAATCTAGCATATTTTTTTTTCATTTAAAAAGACCGTCCTTTTGGGATTATGACTCTTATGAGATGCTTGTAATGAAAAATATGTCATGTCAGCAAAATAAAACTTATTTAAGCAAGTTAAGTTAGGGTCAACATTTAAAGAAAGGAAAATCAAATTTGGTGTAAAAAATTTAAATACAGAGATAGTTTGTGTACATGTATCTATACAATGTACATTTTGGAAAATTTGAGTTCAATATAATTGTTACAAGTTGCCTGTTGGGTGAACTTCTTTTGTAATTGTATCCAGAATTACCATGTAATTTGCTAGTATCAGCAGTCAAGATGCAAAGTACAGAAGGTTTTAACAATAAAGAGTAAGATTTAACATTACATTCTATAGAAGTTTGGAATTTATTGCATTTTCATTGCCAGTATTGAGGCAGTGAGTAAAACTACCTTTCTATTTGCATATTTGAAGTATTGGTGAATATGCTGTTACATTAGTTTCATTTAAATTTTCATCATGAATACTTTAGATAAACATCTTGCCAAAAAAGAGAAAGTTTTTTATGATATGTCGACTGCAGTCTTAGTGTGTTGGCGTTAATCAGTTGAAAGCATTTTTCTAAATTATGATAAAAAAATTATTATGGTTAAAGAAATGACGCTTTAAAACTGAAGAGTACTTGACTCACTAAGCCCACAATGTAAGTCAGTATTTATAGATATATGTGTATTTGACTGTCTAGAACAACAAAACAAGAACTCTAGATAGGACCAAGTTATATACATTTTGTATGTGTGAAAAACTTGGAACCAGCTGACCTCAAGTCTATCAAAGTTATAGTCTAACATACTTCAGATGTTGATGTTTATGCTTCACTTGCAACTGTACTTCACATAGATTTTCCCCATGCAGTTAAAACTATTGTTATCAAAATGAAGGCCTCTGAACTGTCTTTATAGTAATAAGTACCATAAGCTGTTTTATAAACTACTGCAGTCTTCATTTAATCACTGCAGTGCTGTACATGTTACTCTCTCTAGACTAGTTATGTGTACCTTGGTGCCTTTTCCTTCATTCACAAGTAGTACCACATGATGTTTATTGTATTGTAACATACATGTACTGCTACATAACATCAGTCAAGTAATCTTTCATACCTTACACATGTAATTGTATACACTATAGCAAGTGTTACATAATGTTTTTTCCAAGTCTTATCAAACTTTATTAGAATATAATATACTTCAAGCTCTTTCATGAAAAAAGTAGGTAATTTTGTCAAATTTTTCAAAATGTGTCGCAATCACATACAAGACCCACGGCCCTACCACAAAGGTCAAGGTTACACTAAGAGTTTAAAGGTCATGGAATACTATAAGACATGGTAACTGTCATGCATGGAAATATTTTAAAATTACATGGCACAATTGTTGAGCACATGGAGATGACGTATCACATGCAAGTCCCACATCATTACCTTGAAGGTCAAGGTCACACTTAGAGGTCAGAGGTTTTAGAATCCTGTATATATAGACACATGTTTTTGTCCATATTGTAACTCTGTTATACATTTAAGGATTTTAAAATGTATTCGAAAAAAAATGTTCAGCACAGGGGGATATAAAGTGTAGTGCTCAAATACTCTAGTGTACTGGGTCCACAACTTGAAGGTCAAGGTCACTGACTGTGGGATGCCGCTTTGTGACCATTTATCTTTTATGATGGAAAGCTCTTAATTGTTTTTCACATTAGTACGAAACAGTGTCTATTTTGTGTTCAGATATCAGTTCTCATTTTTACAGGTCTGTATCTTTTCTGGAACTTTGGTGCATAATATTAGTGTTTATATATGTTTCTACAACATGAGTTCTTTTGTCCCTAGATAATGGTGCAAATGGTGAGCTAACAGATTCATTGTACATTGAAACAGCCAGCTAACTGGTCATTTACATTTGTATTACAGTTTATTCAGTATTATTGTATAGGTGCTAACATTCCGATACAGCATTTTCTGTACATTAGCAAATTGATGTTTGTGCAATATAAGAAGAATTATGTGTTTGTTATAATTAGTGTTTAAAAAGATATTGTCAAATTAAAAGTTCTAATATCCTTTGGGGCTTTGTAATGCATAGAAGCATAATAACTGTTTTGACTTTCATCAACATTTATTATCTAGTATATATTTACTATCCAGTGAACTGAGAACCTAATCCACTCTTTATGCTCTAGAAATATTATAAAGTGCCATGAACATCAGTCTTGTCTGTCATGAAACTTTGAACACAAATTTTCCAATTTTGTTACTTTAATTTACACTGTTTGTAAGGTTTGAGCCTTTTAGTCCTGAAGGGGCAACCCCTTAAATTCCCATTTGGTTAAACAACATTATACCAGTCATGATTAAAGACTTTAACTACAATGTATATGTAGTTTAGAATTATTTGTCTAAGAATTAAGTCTTTATAAACACATAAAACCAATGAACACATGTACATGTACCATCATGTGTGATTTGAACTTTTGGAAGATTGCATAGCAGAATACTTTTATAGATCATATTCGCTATCCAAACCTACATTGAATATGCTTCTGTTGACTCTTCCAAAATATCAAGTAGAGATGATGATTGCTGTTTTTGAATCAAAAGAGGTCCTATGAAACCTCTTTCTGCATCTCTTTATTAGACAGTATGACTTGCAAAACATAGAATTTATTTGTTCAGTATGTATTACCGGTATAAAGTTCAACATTGATTATTTACAAACTACACTACAGTATTAATAATGAAAATATGAGATAAAATAATTAAACTTTTGTGACACTAGCAAGAATCCCCATTCAGTATCCCCTGAATATCTACTGCATGCAAAGAGCAGATACATGTAAGCTACTATGGTTTTGGATCTGTGGGAATGATAATATGACAAATATGGCTTACATTTATGTCACTCTCTTAGCAAAATCAGTTGTTTATTTTTGTTACTATGCAGCTGTCCAAAGGATATAATAACTTTCTTTCGTGATTTTGATTTAGTAGTGTTTTGAATTGTCTACTTTTGTTTTGTATATTTGTAACATAATAATGGTGTGAATCATATATATATAACTGTGAGGTAGACAAAACCATAATCTAAGCTTTCAAAAGAGCCAATTGTCATACCCTGTGGAGGCAAAGATATATATTATCTTGATTTAATTACAGCATAATAATAGATGGTGTCTGACCTTAGTACACCAAGTTGATGTTAACCAAGGCCAAATGATACTATTATATAAAGGGCGTCTCTTGATTTAATTTTCTTATCATTGTTTTTTTTTTGTAACTTGACAGCTTGCAAAAACGTGTTATTTGCATCCTTTTGGGAAATAAACATGTACAAAGTTATCAGGTTAATAGTTACATAATCATTCAACTTTTTATACGCCCGCAGGGAAGTATTACGGGAACGCCCGTGGCTGGTGGGCGGGCGGTGCCCACACACATTGTCCGCTCTCTAAGTCGAACAGTTTTCATCTGATCTCAACCAAACTTGGTCAAAATGTTGTCAGCATAATATCTTCGCCAAATTCGATAAACAGCCAAATCGACTAAGGCACTCTTGGATCATGGCCCTTGATTTATGCAAAATTTACCAAATTCACCTTGTCCGCTTGAAGTCGAACAGTTTTCACGAAATCTTCACCAAATTTGTCCAAATGTTTTCCGGCATATTACCTTGGCCAAGTTCAATAACCAGCCAAATAGCCGTAGGTACTTTTGATCATGCTCTATAGTTCAAACAGGTGAATTAGCTTTGTGTGCTATATAGTTCTACCAAGTTTTACAAAACAAATAAACTGCCAGATACTCAGTTATGCCTCTTTGACGGGTGTATTTTGTGACAGTTTGGCACCCTTGTTAATATATAGATTAATAAATTTGATGTATTATTTGCAAAATTTGGATACTCGGGACATTAAAAAGTTGCACAATTAAAACCATTCTAATAAAGGTCTATTACATCCTCTCTGGTCGGCAACTACTTAATACACAAGAGGAATGAATGAACTGTGATCTTCACAATTATGAGAGAGAATTGTTCAAAGCAACAACAGTGAATTTGTGATCATTAAACTATTTGGACTACACCTTAATTAATGAACTTAATCATTTTATCAGATGTAGCATGTTTGGTTCACTTTTCTTCATGTTAATAACATGCATATGATTGGTATTTTACAACATTCCAAGATTTGTCCCAGCTGTGTTTTAACAAAGCATGAGCCTGTAACACATGTTTCATGTTTATTTCAGTGTTTTACAATTCTGCACTTTTAAATTCGAACCAGTTGTATTGCAAATACAAGTTATGTAGAACGAGATAAAAGTATTGTCAGAATTAAACAATATTTCAGTTTTCTGTGATATAACCTTTTGGTTTCAAAGATATTTTTGTGTTTTGAAGAACATTGCGTTTCTTCAAATGTAGTAGTCCTTCTGCTAACCTTTAGTAATGATTATATTAGTTTTAAACAGATTGAATTTTTAAACTAAGTTAAGACTGTTTGAAGCCATTTTAAATGTGATTTACCATATTAATCTTGGCCCTGATGGAACTAGGTAGTTCTGCTTTATCACCAATGTGGATTAAAACACTCGGTTTCAGTACATTTTAAAATTAAATTTAGTCTAGGAGCAATGCTGGTGACGTCTGCTGTAACATTTAAACAGTACAAAGTTGAAATACACAAGAAGCAATGTACTGGTTTAGAATAGAAGCAAATGGCTTTATCTGTTCTTAATCAAATTTAGAAATACAGAGGTAAATGTAATTAATTAAGCATCTTTAAAACTTCCTGCTCAATAAATTATCATTGTTATCAGTTACTATTATTTATTACCTACCAATGCTTCATATGTGATTAAATGTCTAGCGCCTGAGTCCTCTGCTATAATAAATTCTCCAGAAATAGTTAGAATACAGAAATAGAAGTTAGAATACAAAAATAAGAACTTTCCTGATTAAGAATCCATAAACATAGTGGCGGGCCATGTGAGGAATTCTATTTCTGTGCCCTTATTATTTTTAAGTCTATAACATATCCTTGGCACAAGTATGGAACTCTGTCAGAAAAGGGATAAATAGTGTACAATTTTAACTCTTGAAATTGAATATTAGAAATTTGCAGTTACATTGCTATGAAAATGGAGTTTATACACTTACATGACTGTTGAACATAGGATAAAAAATACCATATGTATTAGAATGTTTTGAGCATATTCTCAGAAGTAAAAAATTATTCGGTAGAAAACTTTCTTTCTTATAATCAAGCCTACTAAGTCTTGTGTATTACTGGAAATAGTTGTTTTGATTGTAGTTCTGTCAGTCTGTCTTTCTGTCATATGCTGTCTATGCTAGTACTTTCTTATCCAGTGATTTTGTAATTTTGCACAAACAAGTTCTTTGTGACCAGATACTGCTTTGTGTGCGAAAACCTAGTTCCTCAGCTCAAAAACCATAATCAAAGCATTACAGTCATAGCAGTTTTATTCTTTTGAAGAAATCTATCAATAATATAACATTATAAATTGTCTCGTAGCATTATTATAATTTGTAAATTTAGAATCCAGTCAAGGCAAATTCAAGTTCATTTGTCAAGAGAAAATTAAAACATGGGTACTGTTTTCCTCCCATTTGTAAGATGCCTTAAAATAAGAACAAGCTGTATTGTTAATGTAAGAAAGCCCCTAAAGGTTCAAGTATTAATTCATACAAAATTCTAGTGTGTGCAACAATACGAATACGGAAATAATCTACTGGTATTTATGGAATTAACTTGATCCAAATGAAAGGAGAAAGCTGTGTAAGTAAATGCCTGAATGAATCTAGTCATTGTGATATGTGTGGATGTAATTACCGGCACCTCTTGCAAATTTAGTGAGTTTTTCTGAGGATTCAATCCACTTAGGGATTGACATTTCTAAATGGTATGAATCTGTCAAAGCAGCTGTATCATATACCCATCAGATGTTTGTGGTCATTTATCCAATTATCATGCTTGTCACAAACATTCTCTTTCAACAGATATTTTCTGAAAGGTAACCCCTGGGGAATCAGCTATTGACCCCCCACAGTCCCTTGTGTTCGCTAGTATGTAACTAGTATATGTACTAATTATTATCATTATTAGATTCTTTATAGTCCCAGCGAACCCGAGGAAATTTTCTCCACGGGCGAACCTACGGAGACCCCAACTATTACTAAACCTTAACTTAAAAATCTTAGTGCAAACTCATTGGCATCATTAGAAAAAAGGTTTTAACTTAGACAGCTGATATTCATTAATGTCAAATTAAGTCTTTCGTAAGAAAACACTATTGATTTCAGATTTCTTCAGATAATAGATCATCCGCCTCTATAATTCCTCAGAACAAAGATGTTATGTTAGGTGCAATTACGAGAATATTTTGTCAGAGATATATGGAAATAATAACAGTGTGAAAGGAGAAGTGATTAGAGCGAATGAGGTAGGTTTTAGACTTGAATGACAGTCTATTTCCTAATAAGGAAAATTTGTCTTCATCAAGTAATTGGAAGTCTTAATGTTTCTAATGTTTTGTCTGTCTACACAGTTGGCACTTTTAGCTTTTGAACCTATAGGTTAACCGAGGATTGTAGACCTAAAAAAGAATTCATGACATGTTGTGATGGATGTATTCTGATTGTTACCTTATCGGTACCAGTACACTGCTTTTAGATAGGGGTCATCTATCATGAATAAAACATATTCCTTTTGTGACAGGGTGAGGAAAATGTGCAGCTTGACTAGGCTAGACTTGAACCCAGCACCCATCATTTTTACCATGTATTGACCGAGCTGCAAGACCAATTTCTGCCTCTTATTGTTAAAATATCAAAATAAAGTACTTTACTGTGAAATGACAAAATTACATAATTTAACTCACCATCAATTTTACAATCTCTAAGGAGTGGTATGCATTATTGTTGTTTCTGTTGAATACATCATTAATTTTGCATTCTATGAATAAAATATGGGAACATTATCGCAGTTTTTAACAGATCATGTTTTTGTTAAAATTATGCCATGACGTTAACTAAAACATGAAATTTAAGAAGTAAATGAACCCAGTTTCTTGCATTCTGTAGTAGAATTTGTGAAAGCTAGTCAGGGATGTAGAAATAGTGTCTGCTTAATGTAGATGGCCAGTAAGATAGATTTAACAGTTATAACTGTATTCATGTATTTGAAATTGGAGCTCACTGTTGTAATGCTAGGATAAAGTATTGGTTTCTTTGAAAATATGGTACTTTTTTTTCCCACTGTGAATTGTTTGATATTGTTACATGTATTCATTAGTTGCGTTCATAAGTGTACCAGTGAACATGTACTGGTATTTTAATGTACAAGTGTGTGATGTGACACTATGTGCTGGATCTTTGCCATGTTAACTTCATTATGCGATCGAAATTGTGTTTCTATAATATTGTCTGCAGCAAAGCTGATCTGATGACATTAAAATATTGAAAAAAATATACTTGTTTGTTCTCATTTCAACATGCAGATATGAAATAATTTGAGATACATTTCATGGAAGATATTATAGAGTATTATAATACCTAAAATGTATATATTCTAGCTACTAAATTTGTCACAATGACATTGCGGGTACCCCGTGTCCACTGAAACTTGCCAGGACTCTTCTTACATATGTATGGGAATGTTAGCAATGATTAGTCACATGCAGCACCATGGTCCGAAGATCAAAGTTCAATGTCAACTTTATGATACATTTTTAAATGGACTGTAGCGATACAAGTCTGTGATTTTTATAGTGTAAAATTATTGTAGATGCTTGGCTGCACTTTACCATATGTTAGAGGATTTTAGATGTGACACAAATGTTCATGAAAACTATACTTGTCACAAGCAAAATCTAACCAAGTAACGCAAAGATTAAGGTCATATTGTTGTGATAGTAACTGTTACACATTAACAATTTAAAAATCTTAGCAATGAAAAGAGGGTATGTCTTGGCCCTTGGGCATTTATCAGGACTGTCATTGAAGCATACATGATTTTTGTGTGGTTTCATCACTATTGAAAAGACATGTTGTGCACTGACCTCTTGATTGTCTCTTGAAGTTGTTTTATGATTTTCATGAAACTTGGGTCAAATGTTCATCTTATCAAGATGACATGCGGAACCATGTTCCAACCTCGTAAGGCCACACTTACCAGTAAGGGTCATTTGTTCTTCATGTACATTCCCTATCTTTGTAGCCCTTGAAAGATTTTTATTAAAACTTGGGTCAAATGTTCACCTCATCAAGATGATCTGCAGAACCCTTGTCACACTAGGGGGGGCATTGGTTTTTCATCTCTGTTCCATGTTTCTTGTACCTCTTGAAGGATTTTCATGAAAATGGACAAATGTTCATCTTATCAAATTTATGTGCAGTTCCCCTAATTTAACCCTTGAGCTCAAGGGCAAGGTCACACTTAAGGGTGGAAGGTCACGAGACCTGATTTTAACTTATGAAGGCAATTACAGTCAAGGTTACGTTTTTGGGTCAAAGGTCATGAGACTATATCTCCCAAGCTTAAACCTGTTGGCTCAAATGTTAACCAAAATAAGATGACATGCATATAAGTATGTACCTCAGCTATCTTCATTCAATGTATAGATCACATATAGGGATCAAAGGTCATGTGACTTTTGTGCCCACTTTGCCACTCCTGAACCACTATGGGTTTCAACCCTTAATCATATACAATCTAGTTACTGAGATTAGGTTAATGGAAGAAGCCATTTCTTGTGAAAAGGCACATTGGTATTTGAATCACTTTCAGGGAAAGCTCGTTATCATCATTATTATCATTATTATTAATATACCAGCCTTCCTCCCAGCGATGGTAGTTACTGACTAAAGGTTCTGCTATACCATCTTACAGAAGTCTTAACCTGCCAAGTACAGGATGGAGCTAATCAAAGCACGTTACTCACTGGCTTGTATTGATAAATCTTCAAAATTATCTTAAAATCCCTGAATTCTCCTGACAAAAAATTCATAATCTTACACAGTAAACTTAGCCATATAACGACAGTTCAGGGGCATGAAACACACAACAGAAACACTTTCATAGAAATAGTACCTTTTATTGAAATAAAAACGTTCTATTATATTTACACAAAATTATAAAAACAAATTGTTATTAAAAGTTTGTAAAAAAATACTAATTGCAAATATTGTGTCCATTAAAGCAGTGATTGTTCTATTTCAATCTTCTTAGATAGCCTACACATTCATACAATCTGAACTTTAAATTTCACATAATTATAGGAGCATTGCAAATGATATGTACAGCTGCTGGTCTATTGCAAGTTTGTCAAATGCTACAGATTTCAACATACTTACTGCCCACACCTGATTTTTTTTAGGTAAGTTGCAGTGAGCATTACAAACCAACATATTGTGTAACCAGAGGTAGTGTTTGAAACAAATTTCAGATTGCATAAACACCTTGTGTCTTGCTTTTGTAGTGATCTAGACAGAAATACTGCATTGCATAAACAACACAATAGTCTGATATGTCCCAAATCTATACATAATGTCTGATTGTTTTCTTCACTAAAGGGCAAAATATCAATAAACAAGTCAAATAAACAAAGAGTTTAAAAAACAAACCTAAAAATATGTTAGGCATGTGCCTTTCATTCAATATTCTAAGGGCTGTAAGTCTTCTCAAGATACAGTGATATATTGTGCACCTAACTTTACAAAAAACATGTATATACTTAACATATGATATGTCACTCATGTACACAAGAAATCTGAGAACCATAACATCACAGCAATTCAGCTAAAAACGAGACTTTCTAACAATTCCTTTCATCATGTGACAAAATCCATCATGTGGTATTACAAAAGATGCAATACATGACGTATGAGAGGCATAACAATCAAAACAAGCACGTGATTAGCTCTCAAAGCCACTCCTTGGTTTATAGGAGGGTATGTGGACTATACGTAACAATAATATGAAATATAACATAAATTTTGATCTGTAAAACATGCCACTAGTTTACCTGAACATTAAAGTCTGTTCTACTTATGTGTTTCTCATTTATTTCACTCAATGTCAACTGAATGAAAAGCAAGTAGTCTTGATTCTTGATACAATTGATACTGTGAATGTTTATACATGATGCCGGTCATTTCACTGTAAAAGATTTCTGTTTTTTTTTAATTTATCGTCTTTCAGCTGATGGATTTTCATGAAGGATTCTAACCTTCCAATTCATCATATAACGCAAGATTTATAGTAGTTTCAAGAAAGTAGAGACCCTTAGCCAGTCTGTGAGATTCATAAAGGTTGACTTTACTTCATACCCAGGAAAGAAAAGTTAAAAAGTATAAGCTGTTCCATGAATAATAAATACTCCTACCTATAAAACAACTGACCAAACACTGATTTTATTCAACATTGGCCAAGTGGTTTCAGAGGAGATGCCGTTTGAATCAAAATGTTGACAGACGACGGACAATCATCCATTTGAAAAGCTCACCCTGGAAAAGCCAGGTGAGCTAAAAATTAACATAAATATATGATATGTAGGTGGAAAATATGTGATGACTATACTGTACATCAATTTAAAAATTTATCATGTAAGTGTGCATCAAGGGTTGAATGCAAAACAGTTATATCTGCATATTTACCAAGTAGCAGATCCAACAGTTTCATGAACATCCCTCAGCATTATAATAATATTGAGAATATTTTCCCAATTTGTAGCTGTTGCGGACAGGTATTATGAACTAGAAATTACATGTATAATAGAACATTGTAGTAGCATTTGTGATAAGTCTATACAAGTGTTGTTGCATGACAACTTACTTACTATATACTGAACAATAGTTCTGTGAAAGACTAGCTCTTAATAATAATGACTTTGTAGAGAGGTTTTTGTTGGGTACAAAAAGAGACATTTACTACTATAACAAAGTTAATTAACATGGAAAAATTCTGCTAATATATGTTCTAAAATTAATTCAATATTTTGTATGTCTAATCAGGCCTAGCACCACTCATTTTCATGCTTATCTAGTATGTCCAAGTAATGAAAATTTATGCCCAATCATTATGTGTACAGTGGAGTTATATAGTTAGCACACTGCTTTAACATTTTTAAAGCTTAAATCTAACCAGAATTCTATCAACTTTTTAACAAGAACTGTCAGTTGATAATAACAAATTTTGTCCTTAATCTGACTCCTTTGTTAGTACCTTCTGGCAAGCAAAATCAGCAAGAGATCAATGTAAAACCCTTTCGTTAAAGTGACTAACACAGCATAAAAAGTAATGTTTTTGTGTCTTAACAATGTTCAATAAATAATGAAACACCATAGTTTCATTATCAATCTTCAATTTCTAACAAAATCTTAAACCACCATGATATATCTATTGATAAATGCTTTTGTGGCATCTGTCGAGATAAGATGAAACAGCTTGTTAAATGAATTGTGTAAATTGTGTCAGAGAAGGTAACTTTGAAATGATGTGTTGACTTTGAAATGATGTGTTGACTTTGAAATGATGTGTTGACATCTGTGACTAGAACATCATCCCTACTGCCTCTGAAACAGAAATAAGTAAAACTGCTGTAAGCCTATAATTATGTAAGGCCTAAAAAAAAAAATGTTTGTTTCAGGTTTCATGCCCCCCAAAAAGGGTTTTTTTGGAATTTTTTTTTGGAATTTTTTTTTATTCTAAAACAAACCAAATTCAACATAGATTTTAATGAATTTATGCTAAAAAATATTAACACGCAAAAAATGTTCTAGGGTCCGGGCAAAAAAATAGGGTAGGTCGGGAAAGCTGAAACAAACATATTTTTCTTTCAAGCCTAACAGTATATAAATTTACATGTAGTAAAGGACAAAAACACAGTCACTGATGAGCAAAAAAAGCAAAACCGGTTGGCAAATAATGATTTAATTAACTCATGGACTGTGTTTTTGTCTTTTACTATAATCAATTTTTTTCCGGCACAGTTTTTCTATTTTTCACATACATATATCCAGGATTGCCAGTAAGGGGGGTGGGGAGGGGAGAGCCCAGAGAGGGGGACAAAATAAGCATTGATTCAAAATAGCAATACTAGTAGTCATAAAGAGTGCAATTAAAAATCTGACTCATTTGGTTTTTAAATTTACAAACAAGTACAACAATTATGTTGGGTTTGATCGCCCTAGTCCAGTATTGCCACAAACCCATGTATTTATGAGACACAAGAACTGATCTTCAAAACAGTCAATATGACTGATAGCTACATTATAGGCATCAGATTTTCTCCACAATCCAGCAGAAAAAACATGATCGTTTATTGTTATCCAGCATATTATTTTGCAATAAGTGCTGTCTGTTATCTAGCTACTCACTTGTTCAAACTGTTGTCATGGAAATGATGCTATTTTGTATTTAAGTGGAAAGTAATTATTTCCTTAAATAACGCCAATATGCCACACAGCATTTAAAGGCATTACTAAAATTACATTTTCTAGAAGTTCTGTGCAAGCCCAGAAGCAATTAGTGAGGGTAAAATCTAAGGCAATAATCATTTTGTCAATATAGTTTGCCCAGTAATTGGTCTGTAATACAATCACGAAGTATATTTACCTAACTGCTCTGTGATTTACATGAAAAAATAATGATTCTGGCCAAGGCGAACTATTAATTATCTTAAGTAAAGGCAACAGGAATTTAGATGTTATCCAGAGCTGAAATTGTAACTCAGTTAATAGATTATGGCTACATTTTCATGGGAAATAATAGTGAACACAACTGTTTATTCCAACTGATTACTGGAATAAACAGGACTGTTTTAAAATAATTTCGCCGATAAGCATCAGTTTACAGATACAGAAAGTGCCCCCTAGTTTCACAAACACCTATGGTTCTTACCTATACCTAGTGTATAACACCAATACAAGGGACCTCTATTTAAGGGTTCATCCCACAAACCATTGGTAATGTTAGCTGTGAAAAAAGGGATCAAACTAGTGATCCCTGGATCACTAGATCAGCACAACACCACTAGTAAGTGGATCCACACCTCTCTCGAATATTTCAAAAGCTGTTCTTTACTACCCATGATCTCAAATTTGACCTTTCTATAACCTGTACTGATATAATCTACAGATCTATTTTACATATAACACTGTGCACCTACCTTTTGACAGACACGATAATCAGACATCTTCATTGGCAGTTTTTTCTTCAAGTAATTTACTGAAAATGTAAAGCATTAAAGTTATTTCAAGAACTGAATCTCTACAGGACAATGAACTGAACAAAGACAAAGTACAACTTCAATGTACTTACAGCTGAATACAAGATTGTGTAATCATGTAATTGAGGAGTCAGCTCATGCTTCTAGTCTGCCCAGTTGGTTTCAATATAAACAAATGTTAACCAGAGTAATGTGTAATCATTTAGAATTGCAATTATTTACCTTGACAAGACTGTATTAGGACCTGGTCTTTTTTCACCATTCATACACTAGACAGATTTTCTGTACTTACTAATACAAAATTTGTAAAAAGAGAATTCTTTTAAAATAAATCTATATGAAATGTGAAAGGTATCTTGCAAGAGATTTTTGATTAAGAGAAGTGATGAATTTGCACCCAAAAAAAAATTAAGTCACTGCAAATATTATCCAGGTTGTAGTAACAAGATAATATATAATTTCTCATTATACAAGCTATGTGTAATCACAGTTTTAATGAAGCATTAGAAGCAGCAATTGATGTACATGTACGCATGTGTATTTAATAGAAATAATGGAAGCTGGCTGCAGTTACATATGATATTCGGAATGGAATATGCACTTCCTTATATTATTTCAAATTAACCAAGTTGTATTGCCTCCTCCCTCCCAGGTCTAAAGACATCTTCTTTACAACTATATTTGTATTTACATGTACATTTAATATGAAATCTTAAGAAGGGGAAATAATTCTATCATGAAAAAGTAACAAATTGGGAAGAGTTATGATTTTTGAACTCTCTTAAAACAATCAATTATCAAATATTAAAGGATTCCCAAGAAGGTATGTGCAAGGTGGAATTATTCTGTTGGCACATTAACCAACAGGAGATGCTTACATTTTGTATAATAGACTTTTAATTGTGATTCTTCAAAGCTGAATTGATGAAAGATGGCTTAAGTACGACCAACATTTTTAAAGTTACTGAGTGATAAATTTGACTGATTGAAATCCCTCTCCTTGAGTTACCATTTAACATAGTTCAACTAACTGCATTATACAAACTAAATCTCTGTTTAACCATCTAATCATACTGAGAGTACCTTGGATAGTAAGGTGGAAAACATCAGAGATATAGTGTAACATATCTGGCGATTGATCGTAAATGTGTATCAGTAATGAACAAGTGTGCAACTTATTCACATGCAGTAGTGACGGCTTGAAACAATGGAAACAAACAAAATCAAATAAACATTTAGTAGTGAAGTACTTTTCGAGTTCTAAAAGAAAATACAATCTCTCAGGGAGCCAAAACATTACATAAAACACATGTGTAAAAATGTGGAAAAGTGATTATCAAATTATCTGTAAAACATGATAAAAGTACATAGTGTCAAGACCTGAAGTAAGAAACGGTAAATGAAGTAAACAGTTAATCAAGCAGATCAATCAGATCATCAAGCAATTAATCAAGCAGATCATCAAGTAGTTATTAAGTTTTTAACCCTCATCCTGCTTAACTAACTGAGATGGTCTTGCCCTATTTACCGTTTGGACAGTACCATTTATATTCACAAGGGTGAGCAATTGTCTACATGGAATAACCATAGTTCTGCATGGAATAGAATTCTTTGAACATTTTTTGTAGAGCTTGATGCATACGTGGAACATACGTGCAAAGTTTCATCAACATTGGCTTAGTGCTTTGAGAGGTTGTGTCATTTAAGGGAAATTGCAAACAGACGTATGATGGAGAGCAATCCTAATAATTCACCCTGGAATTTTGTGTCCAGTGAGATAATTGAATCAATAATCGAATAATTGATCGAAAAGCTTCTGAAATCGATTTAATTGATTTTAGTTTGAATAATTGATAATCGTTTCTTCTACTTTACTTTCAATAATATTTAAAAGCAATTTTGCTCTAATTTGTTTACAATGTATTTGGTGAATTGTCCACATCAATGATAAAATAAATTAATGTCATTTGTACAAGAACTGTCTAGGGGCAACACAAGAAAGAAGTACACTTACTGATCACTTGAATGGTTTTAGCAGTGTAAATACTGCAATTTAATGCTTTCATTGCACTTTGCAATGCTTTTGGAGCTTAAAATATATACAACACATGCTTTATTGATTTTGACTACTTCGAAGTAGCACACCTGGTTAGTGTCAGGATTCCAACCTGGATCTTTCCCTGTGCGAGGGAACGTTCTGTTAAACTATAGACTCCAACTAACTGGTCAGATCTACCAAAATGGGGACAAAGGTCTCAAATTTCAGTCATTAGGATTTCTTGTAAATGCACCAATTACATCAAGATTTCATCTTGCCTTCATGTTTTACAAGGATGTCTGGACCTTCTACCTTTCATTAAAGATTAATTTAACAATAGTCAAATAAATTGTTCTTTAAAATGTGGTACCTTTGAAAGATGGCAAATGATGATATTATATCAAGTCCAAAATGTTAATCAATTTGTTGTCTGAATAAAATCTCTACATAGTACAACTGACAAGTGACTGATACCTGTGTAAGTGTATAACTGTACATGTATGTTATTAGGTAAAGGAATATACTTTCAATTATTTTCCGATTGTGAATCGAAATACCCTGTCCGATTCAATTCGACTATCGATTATGTTTGGAGTCCGATTTACAACACTAATATTTATTGTCTGATTATATTGTGTGCTACATTTCTCAATGATTCATTAACATGTGTCAAATGTGCATAAATTATGTCACCACAGTTAACAGAAGGAAATGAAGTCAGCATCTATATATTTGCTTGCATGTTTGTTTCAAGTGCTATTCGGCACGATATAATCAGCAGTACTTAAAAAGTTTAAGTACCTTTAGCCGCTGTATCCATGGCAGTGTGACATCAAGTAGCACTGTATGAGATGAATGACAACCACACGGATAAGCGGTATTCAGATATCCCAACAACCTGTCTAGGCAAAAAAATGTTTAAAAATCTACTATGACACCGTATCTAAATGTTAAAAATACCTTGAATTATACCGTTCTAAACTTAAATATACGTTACTAAAAACTAACTACACTATAAAACTACTATAAACTAACATACTGTATCTACAACTACAGCTAAACTATTACTAACCTACTTTTCTGTTTGTAAAGTGATCAAAATTGTGTATACTATGCAATGCAAAGCCCACATCAACAAGGCTACCCGGCAAATTCCCTTGCGAGGAATTAATGGCAGTTTAAAAGGATCCTTTAGCGCACGTGCAACGCTCACTGCATACCGAGCAGTCACGCCGACCCAGACTTCACACCGCATACCATACCCAAAATTACATTTAGTTATTGAAGTTCTTTTGAAAATTCCATCAAGAAGTGTTTGTTGATTTAACTATATATCATTTGTTACAGACCATGATTCATTTTATGTATGAATCCTGTAATCGCCCCAGTGAGTTACCCATGCAGCCCAACTGCTGCACAATGTCACCAAGCACAGTTCTTCGGTCACATGCTGCATTCTCTTCGGTTTTACGGCACTACATTTTTTGTTTTGTTATTTATGTTGTTTTCAATTTTGTTTTACGGTACTACATCTTCATGTAGTATGTTTAAACTGTCCTGCATCTAGATATTGATCTCTACATATATACTTACCTTTAAAATGACCTGTTAACCTTGAACTTAACTTATTTTTGAAAATCATTTGAATTTTGACCTTTACTTTAAACAGTTTTGTATCTATCTTTTCCAGTTACTGCTGTTACTGTCAGATCTTTTAAACTTGCATGTGTCCTATGGTTGGCGTGAACTTGCCCTCTAATTAGTTTAGTTTCTGCTGTTACAATGTTAAATTCCTAGTATTTGGTGATGTTATCTTTACAGAAATTCAGATTAATTTGAATGACATGACCTTGACCTATTATTAGTGCTGTTATAGTATCAAGGCTCCTTTATAGAATTAAAATTCTATCTATTTTGTTTAGTTTCTGCTGTTATACTATCAAGGCTCCTTTAAGGAATAAAAATTCTATCTATTTTGTTTAGTTTCTGCTGTTATAGTATCAAAGCTCCTTTAAGGTGACACATATATTTAAAGTATGTTACCTGGCCCTTATGTAAGTGAGTAAAAATTTCTATTTTGTATAGTTTCTAGATAGAGAGATATTTAGAGAGATAACGCTAGAGAGAGACTGAGAGAGGAAAGAGAGCAATAGCGAGATAGAAAAATAAGAAGTAAGGATACAAAACTATAGACATACAGATGTATCAACTTAAAAAGAATGACAGTTAAAAAACCGTGCATTCCCCGTAGTTTTCAAAAGAATGACAGTTAAATAAACCGTGCATTGCCCGTAGTTGCCCCAAATGCAGCAACCAAATATTACATCTAATTCATTTTTGTAAAAACTGTAAGTAATATCACAGAATTTACTCAAAATTACAACGAAATAAACTGATGTTCCTATAAATTAATCGTTGTAATGAAAATCTTTCAAATTGTAGAAAGAAAATAGAATTCCTCACCATCTACCCATAATATTTGCACAACCTTATAAAAGAATAAATAATATCACATAATTTGCAATTCTTTCAGCTTGTGTAAAGAAAGTTAATCAGAGCTGTGAAAATATACCCAGTAGATCTGTAAGAGTGCATGTTGGTCTTGACGTAAAATATCATACCGTATATCATATGACGTCACGATTTCCAACTGAAATCGAACTGAACCTTTCCATTAGCTCGACCAGACTGAAAATGTCTTTCAAATTGTTTCAAAACATTGTAATATTGTATGTCCTTCTTTATCTTCTTGATTTCTTTTATTAAATATAAATTGAGAAAAATATTTTTATTCCTAACTAAACTACGAACAGCATGATTTCAAGGTTTAAAGGTTTACGGTACTGCAACACTACTAAAATAGAGATTTTAACCACATAGTATGGTTTCTTATTACTATTTTTTGATTGTCTTGTAGTTTTTGTTTGTTTTATTCTTTAAATATAAAGTGTTTCCATAGATACGTACATTTAGGTACAGTGTCGCCCTAACACTCAAAATTCCGAACGTTTACTATGTAGTCACAAGGACATGGCTTGCAGTAAAGACATTCCTTTGAATGTGAATTATTTCTGTATTCTGAATTAAATCATTGTAATATATATTTAAAAATTAGTTATGATTTGATTTATAAATTTATAGGAGAAAAAATATTTTATTCGCAGGCATGTTTTACAGTACTGCAAGCTATAATACAGGCCAGCACCCCAAAAGGGCTTACGCCGGACTTTAAGATATATATCTTGTTTGTTTCAAGTGCTATTCGGCACGATATAATCAGCAGTACTTAAAAAGTTTAAGTACCTTTAGCCGCTGTATCCATGGCAGTGTGACATCAAGTAGCACTGTATGAGATGAATGACAACCACACGGATAAGCGGTATTCAGATATCCCAACAACCTGTCTAGGCAAAAAAATGTTTAAAAATCTACTATGACACCGTATCTAAATGTTAAAAATACCTTGAATTATACCGTTCTAAACTTAAATATACGTTACTAAAAACTAACTACACTATAAAACTACTATAAACTAACATACTGTATCTACAACTACAGCTAAACTATTACTAACCTACTTTTCTGTTTGTAAAGTGATCAAAATTGTGTATACTATGCAATGCAAAGCCCACATCAACAAGGCTACCCGGCAAATTCCCTTGCGAGGAATTAATGGCAGTTTAAAAGGATCCTTTAGCGCACGTGCAACGCTCACTGCATACCGAGCAGTCACGCCGACCCAGACTTCACACCGCATACCATACCCAAAATTACATTTAGTTATTGAAGTTCTTTTGAAAATTCCATCAAGAAGTGTTTGTTGATTTAACTATATATCATTTGTTACAGACCATGATTCATTTTATGTATGAATCCTGTAATCGCCCCAGTGAGTTACCCATGCAGCCCAACTGCTGCACAATGTCACCAAGCACAGTTCTTCGGTCACATGCTGCATTCTCTTCGGTTTTACGGCACTACATTTTTTGTTTTGTTATTTATGTTGTTTTCAATTTTGTTTTACGGTACTACATCTTCATGTAGTATGTTTAAACTGTCCTGCATCTAGATATTGATCTCTACATATATACTTACCTTTAAAATGACCTGTTAACCTTGAACTTAACTTATTTTTGAAAATCATTTGAATTTTGACCTTTACTTTAAACAGTTTTGTATCTATCTTTTCCAGTTACTGCTGTTACTGTCAGATCTTTTAAACTTGCATGTGTCCTATGGTTGGCGTGAACTTGCCCTCTAATTAGTTTAGTTTCTGCTGTTACAATGTTAAATTCCTAGTATTTGGTGATGTTATCTTTACAGAAATTCAGATTAATTTGAATGACATGACCTTGACCTATTATTAGTGCTGTTATAGTATCAAGGCTCCTTTATAGAATTAAAATTCTATCTATTTTGTTTAGTTTCTGCTGTTATACTATCAAGGCTCCTTTAAGGAATAAAAATTCTATCTATTTTGTTTAGTTTCTGCTGTTATAGTATCAAAGCTCCTTTAAGGTGACACATATATTTAAAGTATGTTACCTGGCCCTTATGTAAGTGAGTAAAAATTTCTATTTTGTATAGTTTCTAGATAGAGAGATATTTAGAGAGATAACGCTAGAGAGAGACTGAGAGAGGAAAGAGAGCAATAGCGAGATAGAAAAATAAGAAGTAAGGATACAAAACTATAGACATACAGATGTATCAACTTAAAAAGAATGACAGTTAAAAAACCGTGCATTCCCCGTAGTTTTCAAAAGAATGACAGTTAAATAAACCGTGCATTGCCCGTAGTTGCCCCAAATGCAGCAACCAAATATTACATCTAATTCATTTTTGTAAAAACTGTAAGTAATATCACAGAATTTACTCAAAATTACAACGAAATAAACTGATGTTCCTATAAATTAATCGTTGTAATGAAAATCTTTCAAATTGTAGAAAGAAAATAGAATTCCTCACCATCTACCCATAATATTTGCACAACCTTATAAAAGAATAAATAATATCACATAATTTGCAATTCTTTCAGCTTGTGTAAAGAAAGTTAATCAGAGCTGTGAAAATATACCCAGTAGATCTGTAAGAGTGCATGTTGGTCTTGACGTAAAATATCATACCGTATATCATATGACGTCACGATTTCCAACTGAAATCGAACTGAACCTTTCCATTAGCTCGACCAGACTGAAAATGTCTTTCAAATTGTTTCAAAACATTGTAATATTGTATGTCCTTCTTTATCTTCTTGATTTCTTTTATTAAATATAAATTGAGAAAAATATTTTTATTCCTAACTAAACTACGAACAGCATGATTTCAAGGTTTAAAGGTTTACGGTACTGCAACACTACTAAAATAGAGATTTTAACCACATAGTATGGTTTCTTATTACTATTTTTTGATTGTCTTGTAGTTTTTGTTTGTTTTATTCTTTAAATATAAAGTGTTTCCATAGATACGTACATTTAGGTACAGTGTCGCCCTAACACTCAAAATTCCGAACGTTTACTATGTAGTCACAAGGACATGGCTTGCAGTAAAGACATTCCTTTGAATGTGAATTATTTCTGTATTCTGAATTAAATCATTGTAATATATATTTAAAAATTAGTTATGATTTGATTTATAAATTTATAGGAGAAAAAATATTTTATTCGCAGGCATGTTTTACAGTACTGCAAGCTATAATACAGGCCAGCACCCAAAAAGGGCTTACGCCGGACTTTAAGATATATATCTTGTTTGTTTCAAGTGCTATTCGGCACGATATAATCAGCAGTACTTAAAAAGTTTAAGTACCTTTAGCCGCTGTATCCATGGCAGTGTGGCATCAAGTAGCACTGTATGAGATGAATGACAACCACACGGATAAGCGGTATTCAGATATCCCAACAACCTGTCTAGGCAAAAAAAATGTTTAAAAATCTACTATGACACCGTATCTAAATGTTAAAAATACCTTGAATTATACCGTTCTAAACTTAAATATACGTTACTAAAAACTAACTACACTATAAAACTACTATAAACTAACATACTGTATCTACAACTACAGCTAAACTATTACTAACCTACTTTTCTGTTTGTAAAGTGATCAAAATTGTGTATACTATGCAATGCAAAGCCCACATCAGCAAGGCTACCCGGCAAATTCCCTTGCGAGGAATTAATGGCAGTTTAAAAGGATCCTTTAGCGCACGTGCAACGCTCACTGCATACCGAGCAGTCACGCCGACCCAGACTTCACACCGCATACCATACCCAAAATTACATTTAGTTATTGCAGTTCTTTTGAAAATTCCATCAAGAAGTGTTTGTTGATTTAACTATATATCATTTGTTACAGACCATGATTCATTTTATGTATGAATCCTGTAATCGCCCCAGTGAGTTACCCATGCAGCCCAACTGCTGCACAATGTCACCAAGCACAGTTCTTCGGTCACATGCTGCATTCTCTTCGGTTTTACGGCACTACATTTTTTGTGATATAACCTTTTGGTTTCAAAGATATTTTTGTGTTTTGAAGAACATTGCGTTTCTTCAAATGTAGTAGTCCTTCTGCTAACCTTTAGTAATGATTATATTAGTTTTAAACAGATTGAATTTTTAAACTAAGTTAAGACTGTTTGAAGCCATTTTAAATGTGATTTACCATATTAGTCTTGGCCCTGATGGAACTAGGTAGTTCTGCTTTATCACCAATGTGGATTGAAACACTTGGTTTCAGTACATTTTAAAATTAAATTCAGTCTAGGAGCAATGCTGGTGACGTCTGCTGTAACATTTAAGTTGAAATACACAAGAAGCAATGTAGTGGTTTAGAATAGAAGCAAATGGCTTTATCTGTTCTTAATCAAATTTAGAAATACAGAGGTAAATGTAATTAATTAAGCATCTTTAAAACTTCCTGCTCAATAAATTATCATTGTTATCAGTTACTATTATTTATTACCTACCAATGCTTCATTATGTGATTAAATGTCTAGCGCCTGAGTCCTCTGCTATAATAAATTCTCCAGAAATAGTTAGAATACAGAAATAGAAGTTAGAATACAAAAATAAGAACTTTCCTGATTAAGAATCCATAAACATAGTGGCAGGCCATGTGAGGAGTTCTATTTCTGTGCCCTTATTATTTTTAAGTCTATAACATATCCTTGGCACAAGTACGGAACTCAGTCAGAAAAGGGATAATTAGTGTACAATTTTAACTCTTGTCTTGAAATTGAATATTAGAAATTTCAGTTACATTGCTATGAAAATGGAGTTTATACACTTACATGACTGTTGAACGTAGGATAAAAATTACAATATGTATTAGAATGTTTTGAATGCATAATTGTTTCTCAGAAGTTTTATTCTATAGAAAACTTTCTTTCTTATTGTCAAGCCTACTAAATCTTGTGTATTACTGGAAATAGTTGTTTTGATTGCAGTTCTGTCCATCTGTCTTTCTGTCATATGCTGTCTATGCTAGTACTTTCTTGTCCAGCGATTTTGTAATAATTTCACAAGAAAGTTCTTTGTGACCAGATACTGCTTTGTGTGCGAAAACCTAGTTCCTCAGCTCAAAAACCATAATCAAAGCATTACAGTCATAGCAGTTTTATTCTTTTGAAGAAATCTATCAATAATATAACATTATAAATTGTCTCGTAGCATTATTGCAATTTGTAAATTTAGAATCCAGTCAAGGCAAATTCAAGTTCATTTGTCAAGAGAAAAGTACTGTTTTCCTCCCATTTTTAAGATGCCTTAAAATAAGAACAAGCTGTATTGTTAATGTAAGAAAGCCCTTAAAGGTTCAAGTATTAATTCATACAAAATTCTAGTGTGTGCAACAATACGAATACAGAAATAGTCTACTGGTATTTATGGAATTAACTTGATCCAAATAAAAGGAGAAAGCTGTGTAAGTAAATGCCTGAATGAATCTGGTCATTGTGATATGTGTGGATGTAATTACTGGGCACCTCTTGCAAATTTAGTGAGTTTTTCTGAGGATTCAATCCACTTAGGGATTGACATTTCTAAATGGTATGAATCTGTCAAAGCAGCTGTATCATATACCCATCAGATGTTTGTGGTCATTTATCCAATTATCATGCTTGTCACAAACATTCTCTTTCAACAGATATTTTCTGAAAGGTAACCCCTGGGGAATCAGCTATTGACCCCCCACAGTCCCTTGTGTTCGCTAGTATGTAACTAGTATATGTACTAATTATTATCATTATTAGATTCTTTATAGTCCCAGTGGACCCTAAGAAATTTTCTCCACGGGCGAACCTACGGAGACCCCAACTATTACTAAACCTTAACTTAAAAACCTAAACTTAAAAATCTTAGTGCAAACTCATTGGCATCATTAGAAAAAAGGTTTTAACTTAGACAGCTGATATTCATTAATGTCAAATTAAGTCTTTCGTAAGAAAACACTATTGATTTCAGATTTCTTCAGATAATAGATCATCCGCCTCTATAATTCCTGAGAACAAAGATGTTATGTTAGGTGCAATTACGAGAATATTTTGTCAGAGATATATGGAAATAATAACAGTGTGAAAGGAGAAGTGATTAGAGCGAATGAGGCAGGTTTTAGACTTGAATGACAGTCTATTTCCTAATAAGGAAAATTTGTCTTCATCAAGTAATTGGAAGTCTTAATGTTTCTAATGTTTTGTCTGTCTACACAGTTGGCACTTTTAGCTTTTGAACCTTAGGTTAACCGAGGCTTATAGACCTAAAAAGAAATCATGACATGTTGTGATGGATGTATTCTGATTGTTACCTTATCGGTACCCGTACACTGCTTTTAGATAGGGGTCATCTATCATGAATAAAACATATTGCTTTTGTGACAGGGTGAGGAAAATGTGCAGCTTGACTAGGCTACACTTGAACCCAGCACCCATCATTTTTACCGTGTATTGACCGAGCTGCCAGACCAATTTCTGCCTCTTATTGTTAAAATATCAAAATAAAGTACTTTACTGTGAAATGACAAAATTACATAATTTAACTCACCATCAATTTTACAATCTCTAAGGAGTGGTATGCATTATTGTTGTTTCTGTTGAATACATCATTAATTTTGCATTCTATGAATAAAATATGGGAACATTATCGCAGTTTTTAACAGATCATGTTTTTGTTAAAATTATGGCATGACGTTAACTAAAACATGAAATTTAAGAAGTAAATGAACCCAGTTTCTTGCATTCTGTAGTAGAATTTGTGAAAGCTAGTCAGGGATGTAGAAATAGTGTCTGCTTAATGTAGATGGCCAGTAAGATAGATTTAACAGTTATAACTGTATTCATGTATTTGAAATTGGAGCTCACTGTTGTAATGCTAGGATAAAGTATTGGTTTCTTTGAAAATATGGTACTTTTTTTTCCCACTGTGAATTGTTTGATATTGTTACATGTATTCATTAGTTGCGTTCATAAGTGTACCAGTGAACATGTACCGGTATTTTAATGTACAAGTGTGTGATGTGACACTATGTACTGGATCTTTGCCATGTTAACTTCATTATGCGATCGAAATTGTGTTTCTATAATATTGTCTGCAGCAAAGCTGATCTGATGACATTAAAATATTGAAAAAAATATACTTGTTTGTTCTCATTTCAACATGCAGATATGAAATAATTTGAGATACATTTCATGGAAGGTATTATAGAGTATTATAATACCTAAAATGTATATATTCTAGCTACTAAATTTGTCACAATGACATTGTGGGTACCCCGTGTCCACTGAAACTTGCCAGGACTCTTCTTACATATGTATGGGAATGTTAGCAATGATTAGTCACATGCAGCACCATGGTCTGAAGATCAAAGTTCAATGTCAACTTTATGATACATTTTTAAATGGACTGTAGCGATACAAGTCTGTGATTTTTATAGTGTAAAATTATTGTAGATGCTTGGCTGCACTTTACCATATGTTAGAGGATTTTAGATGTTACACAAATGTTCATGAAAACTATACTTGTCACAAGCAAAATCTAACCAAGTAACGCAAAGATTAAGGTCATATTCACACTAGGTAACTGGCGATGTTCGGCGCAGGATGCAATGTTCGGCGCAGGATGAATGGGTTGATTATAAAGCTTTAGTGGGGTAAGTATTTTCCTCATTTTGGTCTATAAAAACAAATATACGGTAAAATCACCTCACGTGCCTTATCATAAAAGAAATGAGGTTTCCAAAGTCGATCTAAGATCTTGAAAAGATGTTATTTTAAAGTAAAACAGCGAGGTTAAATGTGAAACTTAACGGTAGTTTTGACAATTTTAAAGTTTATGGCCACATATCTTTGAAAATATTACAAAACAAAGACAATTTCCCAATGTACTATATGTTTTAACCTTTTCCCTATCATCCTTCCATTTTATACTGTCAAAATCGTTGTTGTAATGGAGATTTTTAAGTTTGAAATACACCGTATATACGAAAAAAGGCGATGTTTGGCGCAGGATGAATATTTTTGGGCGATGTTCGGGAGCAGGTTATTGTATACTTACTCTCAGATGGCAAAATGACTGTTTTTGATGCTGTCAAGTAAATTTTTGATATGTGGCCATAAACTTTAAAATTGTCAAAACTACCGTTAAGTTTCAAATTTAACCTCGCTGTTTTACTTTAAAATAACATCTTTTCAAGATCTTAGATCGACTTTGGAAACCTCATTTCTTTTATGATAAGGCACGTGAGGTGATTTTACCGAATATTTGTTTTTATAGACCAAAATGAGGAAAATACTTACCCCACTAAAGCTTTATAATCAACCCATTCATCCTGCGCCGAACATTGCATCCTGCGCCGAACATCGCCGGTTACCTAGTGTGATATTGTTGTGATAGTAACTGTTACACATTAACAATTTAAAAATCTTAGCAATGAAGAGGGTATGTCTTGGCCCTTGGGCATTTATCACGACTGTCATTGAAGCATACATGATGATTTTTGTGTGGTTTCATCACTATTGAAAAGACATGTTGTGCACTGACCTCTTGATTGTCTCTTGAAGTTGTTTTATGATTTTCATGAAACTTTGGTCAAATGTTCATCTTATCAAGATGACATGCGGAACCATGTTCCAACCTCGTAAGGCCACACTTACCAGTAAGGGTCATTTGTTCTTCATGTACATTCCCTATCTTTGTAGCCCTTGAAAGATTTTTATTAAAACTTGGGTCAAATGTTCACCTCATCAAGATGATCTGCAGAACCCTTGTCACACTAGGGGGGGCATTGGTTTTTCATCTCTGTTCCATGTTTCTTGTACCTCTTGAAGGATTTTCATGAAAATGGACAAATGTTCATCTTATCAAATTTATGTGCAGTTCCCCTAATTTAACCCTTGAGCTCAAGGTCAAGGTCACACTTAAGGGTGGAAGGTCACGAGACCCGATTTTAACTTATGAAGGCAATTACAGTCAAGGTTACGTTTTTGGGTCAAAGGTCATGAGACTATATCTCCCAAGCTCAAACCTGTTGGCTCAAATGTTAACCAAAATAAGATGACATGCATGTAAGTATGTACCTCAGCTATCTTCATTCAATGTATAGATCACATATAGGGATCAAAGGTCATGTGACTTTTGTGCCCACTTTGCCACTCCTGAACCACTATGGGTTTCAACCCTTAATCATATACAATCTAGTTACTGAGATTAGGTTAATGGAAGAAGCCATTTCTTGTGAAAAGGCACATTGGTATTTGAATCACTTTCAGGGAAAGCTCGTTATCATCATTATTATCATTATTATTAATATACCAGCCTTCCTCCCAGCGATGGTAGTTACAGACTAAGGGTTCTGCTATACCATCTTACAGAAGTCTTAACCTGCCAAGTACAGGATGGAGCTAATCAAAGCACGTTACTCACTGGCTTGTATTGATAAATCTTCAAAATTATCTTAAAATCCCTGAATTCTCCAGACAAAAAATTCATAATCTTACACAGTAAACTTAGCCATATAACGACAGTTCAGGGTCATGAAACACACAACAGAAACACTTTCATAGAAATAGTACCTTTTATTGAAATAAAAACGTTCTATTATATTTACACAAAATTATAAAAACAAATTGTTATTAAAAGTTTGTAAAAAAATACTAATTGCAAATATTGTGTCCATTAAAGCAGTGATTGTTCTATTTCAATCTTCTTAGATAGCCTACACATTCATACAATCTGAACTTTAAATTTCACATAATTATAGGAGCATTGCAAATGATATGTACAGCTGCTGGTCTATTGCAAGTTTGTCAAATGCTACAGATTTCAACATACTTACTGCCCATACCTGATTTTTTTAGGTAAGTTGCAGTGAGCATTACAAACCAACATATTGTGTAACCAGAGGTAGTGTTTGAAACAAATTTCAGATTGCATAAACACCTTGTGTCTTGCTTTTGTAGTGATCTAGACAGAAATACTGCATTGCATAAACAACACAATAGTCTGATATGTCCCAAATCTGTACATAATGTCAGATTGTTTTCTTCACTAAAGGGCAAAATATCAATAAACAAGTCAAATAAACAAAGAGTTTAAAAAACAAACCTAAAAAATATGTTAGGCATGTGCCTTTCATTCAATATTCTAAGGGCTGTAAGTCTTCTCAAGATACAGTGATATATTGTGCACCTAACTTTACAAAAAACATGTATATACTTAACATATGATATGTCACTCATGTACACAAGAAATCTGAGAACCATAACATCACAGCAATTCAGCTAAAAACCAGACTTTCTAACAATTCCTTTCATCATGTGACAAAATCCATCATGTGATATTACAAAAGATGCAATACATGAAATACGAGAGGCATATCAATCAAAACAAGCATGTGATTAGCTCTCAAAGCCACTCCTTGATTTATAGGAGGGTATGTGGACTATACGTAACAATAATATGAAATATAACATAAATTTTGATCTGTAAAACATGCCACTAGTTTACCTGAACATTAAAGTCTGTTCTACTTATGTGTTTCTCATTTATTTCACTCAATGTCAACTGAATGAAAAGCAAGTAGTCTTGATTCTTGATACAATTGATACTGTGAATGTTTATACATGATGCCGGTCATTTCAATGTGAAAGATTTCTGTTTTTTTTTAATTTATTGTCTTTCAGCCGATGGATTTTCCTGAAGGATTCTAACCTTCCAATTCATTATATAACGCAAGATATATAGCAGTTTTAAGAAAGAAGATACCCTGAGCCATTCTGTGAGATTCATAAAGGTTGACTTTACTTCATACCCAGGAAAGAAAAGTTAAAAAGTATAAGCTGTTCCATGAATAATAAATACTCCTACCTATAAAACAACTGACCAAACACTGATTTCATGCTGGAAGTATGTAAAACTGCTTTCATCTGGCTCATTATGCATAACAATGTCAAATTAAGAACCAGTCTATTGTGTCTGTCAGAAGAGCTTATGGAGTTCAGTTTCATTGATGGTATAATTGGTGTAAAATTTGGGTTAAAATGTATAGCAACTCTTTAATTCAAATTTTCAGCAATATTGCCTTTTTCAAGAAATTTGTCTACACTTTTTAAATTACACATGGCCCTATATGATCACCTGTATTCAATGACAAGGTTCATGAATATGATCAACATGTGAATTTAGAAAGCTTGTAAGACAAATTTCTTGGTTGGCTTGTGGATTTTTAAAAGGACAATTGCAATATTGCCGAAAATTTGAATTAAAGAGTTGTTTTAAATAGAAAAACAGTTATAATTATTATTCCCTGAGGAATATTGAAAGTATTTATTGTAAAATGTATAGCATTTGCTTGAAATTTTAGTTAGTCTAATTCATACCTGGGCATGAAGTGAAGACAGTCAAAGGTCTCTAAACTCTGGAAATCTGATTAATTGCTTGTCATTTCATCATATGTATATAACACAACATTAACAAGAGGGCCAAGATGGCCCTATATCACTCACCTGTATATCAATTGCCAATAATACAAGGGGTCATGATTTTAACATAATTCTTAGAGGTCCACTGCACAATGCTTAGTAACATTCCAAATATCTAAGCTCTGCTTTGTGGTTTTTTAAAGTCCGAGGGTCATAATGTTGACGGACGATGGACAATCATCCACTAGAAAAGCTCACCCTGGAAAAGCTAGGTGAGCTAAAAAATAACATAAATATATGATATGTAGGCGGAAAATATGTGATGAAAATACTGTACATCAATTTAAAAATTAATCATGTAAGTGTGCAACAAGGGTTGAATGCAAAACAGTTATATCTGCATATAAACCAAGTAGCAGATCCAACAGTTTCATGAACATCCCTCAGCATTATAATAATATTGAGAATATTTTTCCAATTTGTAGCTGTTGCGGACAGGTATTATGAACTAGAAATTACATGTATAATAGAACATTGTAGTAGCATTTGTGATAAGTCTATAAAAGTGTTGTTGTGTGACAACTTACTTACTATATACTGAACCATAGTTCTGTGAAAGACTAGCTCTTAATAATGACTTTGTAGAGAGGTGTTTGTTGGGTACAAAAAGAGACATTTACTACTATAACAAAGTTAATTAACATGGAAAAATTCTGCTAATATATGTTCTAAAATTAATTCAATATTTTGTATGTCTAATCAGGCCTAGTGCCACTCATCTTCATGCTTATCTAGAATGTCCAAGTAATGATAATTTATGCCCAATCATAATGTGTACAGTGGAGTTATACAGTTAGCACACTGCTTTAACGTTTTTAGAGCTTAAATCTAACCAGAATTCTATAAACTTTTTATCAAGAACTGTCAGTTGATAATAACAAATTTTGTCCTTAATCTGGCTCCTTTGTTAGTACGTTCTGGCAAGCAAAATCAGCAAGAGATCAATGTAAAACCCTTTCATTATAGTGACTAACACAGCATAAAAAGTACTGTATTTCTTTTTCTTTCAATTACAATTGTGATGTAATGCTTTCAAGTCTTCTGATTGCAT